>VWZV01012255.1:0-20802 GCA_013397155.1 Irena cyanogastra | reverse complement strand
AAAACATCTTCCAAGGAGTCCTCCTGTATCTGGTGCTGCACAAATTACTCCATCCGAGCTCGTGTGAACGGTGAGCTGGGGGGAAGGGGAGCTGCTGCATCCTTGGAGCAGCCACTGCCCTGGCCAGCACCGGCCTGGGAAGGGCCCCCATAAAGGAGGCTCGCTCGCACTCAACGTTAGTTATGGTACAGTGGTGCAGTCCATGTACCCCCATTTTATCCCCTCACTGTGGTCTCTCCCAAGTTGTTTATTCCTGAGTTTTTCCCACCACTGGGTTGTCACTCAGTGTGCCTATCTCCCTGTTCCTCCCCTCCTTTCCTTGTATGGCTCTGTCAATCCAAGTCATGCTGCCCCCTCTCCTGTCTGTCAACCCAGATCCACCCATTTTATTCCAGAATGTTCGATGTCAATCACCCTGGTTCAGACATTTGGTTTGTCCTCAGGGCTTCTCCCCCCGCCATGTTAGCCCATATCTTGTCAAATTCTACACTCCTCCCCACGTGTTTCCCCATTGGTTGTGCAATGTTCCCACCCCTTGGAGTTGCTCCTGTTAAGAACCCTAGCCAGATCCTTGATCTCTGTCACTCGTCCCTGACCCATCCTGGGAATTAAGCTTCCTTGGACTGCACGTGAGTGTCCTCTCCTTCAGTCCTTAGCCTTAGTCTCCTCCTGGTTATCCTGCTGCAGCATCACACATGCCACTGCAATCACTGCCACCTGAGAAGCCTCAGCAGAGGTCCAGGGGCAGCCTCTTGTGTGTGTCCTGCTGGTCATACAAGGAGCTTGTTAGCCAGCATTCCACAGCTCCATGACCACAGGAGGACCGCAACTGTAGACTGTGTGATGAATGTATATTATAATGACCATTTCAGATATTGAAAAGTAAAATATACTACATGAGTTCAACTCAAGGATTTTAAATGCACAAGGACACGATCACAACATTAATGTAGCTGAAAATAATAGTTGGTGATATAACTTCAAATGGTTATTGTGTAATGTCTCTCTTCTGTCTAGCAGCAATATTGTGACACCAAACACATACATCAAAGATCAGTTGAGAACTCCTGTATTTATACCTGGAGTGGTCTTTTCCTGATGGTCTCTTCTTTTTTGTAAGGCAGTTGTTGGAACACTGCAGCCTATGGGGAAGACTCATGTTGAAAGAGTTTGTGAAGAACTCTTTTCTGTGGCAGGGACTCCACAACACAGCAAGGAAAAAGTGTGAGGAAGAAAAGAAGTGGCAAAGATAAAGTGTTATGAGCTGGTGATAATCCCTGTTCCCCATTCCACTGAATACACATAAGGAGAAATATGTTGAAGGGTCATGAGTGAGGCAGAGTCTGGTAAGAAGGTTGGTGAGGACGTGATCTTAGTTTTGTTTCTTATTATCCTACTCTATTTTTAATTAATCTAAATTAATTAATTCAATATTATTACTCTTTCCCAAGTTAAGACTGTTGTGCCCATGAGGGTGGTTCATAAGCAATCTCTGTGTTCTTATTCTGACCCACAAGACCCCTTTTTTATCATCAGCAGGTTCATGCTGCCTGCTGCATTATTTTGGCAAATTCTCAGAAAGTTCGTGATAAGAAAATATTTCCTTTCAGTTCTGTTGCCATCTTCCCACCTGTTTTTGGAACACCTTGCCTTTCATGACACTAGAGTGCTATAAAATGCTATCATCATAAAACATGTTTTCCGACCAGATCCAGATTTTTCCCTCAGATGTCTCTCAGATGTGGGTTTAAGAGCTTCTCACTCAACCCAGTGCAGAGCTGGTCATGCCACCACCATCAGTGGAAGTAAGTCACCTGTTTTCCCACAGAGCTAGAAAGAAATGGATTTGGATTGAAAGAGGTATTTAGTTGAAAGAAGACAGGACATAACAAATACAGTGTCAACATATGTATATTCTTTCAAGTTGCTTGCTCATTAAGACCATACTTAAACCTTCAGGCACAGTGTATGATGGTACTGATTTATAACTGTTATGAAACTTGAAGCACTTCCCCTGAATCAATTCTCTGTTAGGAAGGATGAAAGTTTGACAAGAAAGTTTAACAGATATGTATGCTTGGTAGAAAGATTTCTGAATGTAGAATCTGAGAGAGGAAGAGAAATGGAAGCAAGTTTTGATATAGAAGAAAAGAATTGCTGAGCCAGTCTTACTGGATAACTAACAAGGGAAAGAGTTGTTAGTTGGAAGGGGTTTTTATGACTTAGAGCAAAGGATAAGCTGACCACAAACAAAAAGATGTTTTTACCAAGCAGAAAAATTCCACAGGCAAGCAGGACTGCCAATGTTGCAAGTAGAAAAAAGGTCTCAGAATTTTCCACTGCATGAAAACTGAAAAACAACTTCTAGCTTAAACTGTAACACGCTAACTTTTAGTGATTGGAGAATAGTAACATGAATATGGTAATTATAGTAGTTATGATAGGCTATAGGTGATAGTAAAGGTATAGATTGGTTGTTAGGTATTAAGATGCTTAACAAAGAAAAGTATATAATGCATGGTAACCGAAATTAAAGGGTCTTCAGGCATGTCTGCAGCTGGAGCTGACAGCTGTAGGCACAGGCTCTGTCACCCACGATCCTGGACTGCTGTAACATCTTGGATACAACAAACAGCATTTTAAAGAGCCGGCTGGAGTCCCGCATCTCTCGTTCCGGCTCTTACAGTTCTCTAACTCTGAACATTTCTAGCTCCTTGGTATACTGTTGTCTCACAGAAGAACTTATACAGCCTGAAAAAGCATTCAAGTTCAATGCTGAAGAAGAATTTTCCTCTTACCCATCACGTGCTGAGAAAAGAGATGCAAATTTATATTAAACTGCTACTATATGTTTCGTATGAAGTGCCACATTTTTTTTTCACTAAAACTTGCTGAACAAAAGCCATTTATTGTTTCTCTTCCATGAAACACAAAGGTTTATTTTTAGCAGAATAAATACTTCTAAAATAAATGAAACTGAAGAATTTCATAGAGGACAAATAATGTGGTTTGTAAGAAAAAAACAAACAAAACAGCTGTGTTAAAAGGATCAAAAAATATATCACAAATTACATTTTCAAAATGAGAGTCATAGATATAGCATTTAAAAACCTATTCATAAAGAATAATAGGACATCAAAAGTACCATTTTTGACATGCATTGTACGGATTATTCTGCCACATTTATTTACAGTGAGAGATTGATTTCTCATGGCAAGCACTGTATATCTGTCATTTTAAAACTGAATAATGTTAACAATTCTGCTAAAAAATATACAGATACTTTCATATTTGAGCCAATACCATTCAGGAAATGACATTAAGTCTTTAAGTAAAACCCAGAGGAGCAAATGCTTATTTGAGATGTGTTTACAATGGAACAGTCATCACAGTCTATCTATTTTCTATTTAAAACTCTTTGTGTTACAAGAAAGGGAAAGAAACTTTCACTTTAAACTCTATTAGATAGCCAGTGGAATGCAGTTATTCAGGAAGATTTAAGAGAAGGTGCTTTGTACTGACTAGAATGGGCAAGTAAGATCAATATTTTCATGTCTGCTTCCATTTAATAAGCCATTCACTGACTTCACAGAAATTATAAGAGACAAGAAATCATAGGTATACTTTTAGTGTATATGTCAAGGAGAAGACATAAAATTTTAAATTGCTTTTATTTCATGATTAGCACAAGACAAGACACACTATAATTTGTCCAGATATATGTATATGAAAAAAAAAATCTTACTAAAAATAGCTACTAAGTTTTGCTTTTTCTTACTAGATGCTTGTGGTGGCAGTTGCTGTTTCTGGTTTTGTCAAATGATTGGTTTGTATTTCCTTTCTAGTCTGCTACAGGAGTAAATCCTCTTTCACAGGCATGGACCAATCTCCAAATATATTCAATTATCAAACTAAATGGTATATGATTAACACATGATATTTTTTTAGTTATCCTATTTTTCCCTTTAATTAAGAGAAAGAAAAACCCTTCAAAAATTTACTAGATGAAAAGAGATATTAACTTCAGACTTTAGTGGGAAAGCATGAAAGACAGCTGAAAAATAAGGAATGGTTTCCAAAGAATACAAGGTTTTGAAGATTTGGAATCCATTTAAAAGTATCTTTAACTTAAATCCACTTCCAAGTAATACTTAAAAAATGGTATCATGAATACTTTTGTACCAGAAAGATAAATTTGCTCCTTATAAAGAATTTATCAAGGACGTATTTCAAAAATGTCAGACAGATGAGAACTTCATCTTATAAGGCAGCTCTAAGATGTTGCATGTCTATATAGAAATTGATTTGGTCACATAAAATCAACTGAAGTGTTGAGTCACTTGGATCTGAAAAAAATATATTTAAGAATTATTTTGAAACAGTAAACATTATTTGGATATGGTAAAGATTATTTAATTTTCATTTTTGTATTTCTCCTGTAGAAGCCTATAGTGTTTTACATCGAGACTTCAATAATTTAAATAAATGGAAAATAACAAAATTCAGGAACCAAAGTCAGGCTTTGTTCTATAGCTTTTAACTGGCAACTGCTGCATATTTCAATAGTGCATGATTTTTCAAAAATTTCATTAGTACATCGATTGCTCATTTTTCATCTCTCAAAACAATTTAACACAGTGTCTTTCATGCAGAGAATAACATATTAATATTATTTGATTTTTGATGAAACCAAGTGACCCTTTAAATTTGCAATAGGGTTCTTTAATTTTGCATGTGTTTCTTTACTGCTGCTCATTTAATTCTCTGTTTCCATTAACCATCTGCAAGCATTTGACTCTGTGACAATTATTCAGCTGTGCCACATTATGACTGACATTTTACAAATGTTCCAAGGAAAAAGAGATCAAGCAAGGCAGGAAAAACCTCACATTCAAACAAAAAAGTCACAGTTCAGAATCCTGCATTTTCCATACAGCTGAGACATCTGAGTAGCAATTATTGGCCTGATTGTAAACCCAACTTAATTGCATTTTGTCTTCCTATCTGATGAGCACTTCATGATGATGATGATTACTCCTGCTAAGAGACGTTCACTCCATTGATATTTCCCCACACTGATAGCCAGGGGGCCCTGCAGATAACGCTATGCAGACAAAAATGCTATTTTCTCTCTATATTAATTCAGTTATGATTTTTCAAGTGAGAAAAAATCCCTGAGTATTCAAGTGAGAAAGAATCATGGTTTACATTTCTATCATCTCCCAGCCTGCCTTCCACATGGGGGAAATTGAGCTAATGTTCATTACGAAGTGCTTTAATTAACAAACATAACTGAGAGACCAAGCCAGTATAATCACTGCTGATTAGTTAGGCCACCTCTATGCAAGATAAAGCAACCTGATTTTCCCCCTATTTATAAAAAGTCTTCCATTCAAAATAATCTCTGCACTTGCTGGAATTACTTGGATTGCTAAAATACGCAGTCATAATTATTTAGTCTTTATTTTTGCACATTTATGGATTAGTTAGGTAGCACTGTTAGGCAGGTCCTGTGCCACAAAGAAGAATGTTAACATGTTTTCATCAGTCTTTAAATTTCACAGGAGCCCACAAAATTAAATTTCCACTCAAAACTTAAATACACAAGTAAAACTAAATGACTCTAGACTTAGAAGGCTCTTATGCCTCCAGCATTTTGTGTGGGTTTTAAAAGTGTAATTAAAGCTCTGATAGAACCATAGAATTTGCACTGTCTGGAAGGACGGATACCACTGAATATAATTTAAAAATAGTATTACAAGAAATAAAAAAAAAATTAAGGAAAATGAAAAATCAAAGTCAAATACTTTCTTATGCTTGTTTTAATATTTTGCCTTGGCATAAATGGATAGAAAAAAATAAGAATGTCTTTAAAGGACTCATTGTCACACTTTTGTGCAGCAGCTTGGAAGAACTTCATCAAAGTTCAAAGAAAAACCAGGCACAGAACAGTCCTTTTCATGATCCAGAGTTACCACTTGAAACAACAGGCCACGTCAAAGATAATACATCAAAATCCTCTCCTCCCTTTATCAGGGGAGAGAAGAGAAAGCATTGGTGACATTTGTAGTGGTAGGCATAACAGATTAAAAAAAAATTAAATGGAGTCTAGATGTTGGCCAGTCTGAAGACATCTGAAGAGGAAGAAAGGTTTACATAGTCAAATCTTGGTTTTTTCTATCACATAGTAAAATTTCATTAATTTTCCTTTCTGATTAAAATTTTAAAGCACAGATAATTTGCCTAAGAGTTTCCCTATGATGAAAAGAAAAGCTGTAGAAAGAGAGTATAACTTTTCTCCAGGACTATAGAACTATCTGAAAATTCTAATCTCCTGATTCTTGGGTATGTCATCATTACTACAGGAATTATGGTATTATGTTCATTCCAGTGTGCCCCAGCAATCAAAATATGTGGCCAGATCCTTCAAAGGCTACAAGTTCTTCAGAGGGAGAGCACTGGCACCGCACTTAATATTTCCCAAAAACTAAGGAATATAAACTCAGTATTTTGAATTTTCTGTTTTAAAATGTTAAAACATATGAGATTTTTTTTTCATTATCTATTTTAATCAACAACTTTGCTTTTCTCTCCCCTGATTATTTTCTACCAGAGTGAGATGTTTTCTAAACTAAATAATTTTTTCTTGATTTTTAAAAAAAATTCTGGTCTCATCCTAAAATACAACAATTCAGGAGTGCAGTTCTGAATTGTATCTTCAGAGTTGGAACTGGAAGACAGCTCATGAGGTGAGGACAGCCTCCTCCTAAATGAGGACAGAGATGTCTAATGCTTTTCTCGTCTCTCTCTTCAACACTGATGAGGGACCAAGGGAGTGTCAAGGCTCTGAGCTGGAGGACCATGACTGTGAAAATTATCAATTCCCAGTACATCCTGAACTTTTGAAGAAATCTGCTGCTCCAGCTGGATCTCTACAAAGCTATGGGGTCTGTTGGAATTCATTTGACTGAAGGTTGGCTAACACTGCCGCAATTTTCAAAAAAAGCTATGAGGAGGACCACGGAAACTACAGTCATGGCAGTCTCACTTCCATGTCTGGTACATTTAAGGGGAAAGTTATTCTGGGAGTTATTGAAAAACGTCTGAAAGACACTACAATCATTGGTCACAGCCAGCTTGGCTTCGTGAGAGGAAAGTCCTGCTTATCAAACTTGTTTTCTTTTTATGACAAGTTAACCCAACTAGCAGATCAAGAGAATCCAATTGATGTAATATTTTTGGATTTTAATAATATTTTTGGATTTTAACACTGTCTCTCCCAGGATTCTTCTCTACAAAAGGTCCAACACATAGCTGGACAACCCATCACATGATGGATGAGCAACTGGCTGATGGGCCAGGCTCAAAGGGTTATTGTAAGTGGAGTGACATCAGGCTGCCCACCCTCGTGAGGTTCCCTGTTGTGGTGTGTTATTGGATTATGTTACTTTACAGGTTTGGAGACTTGTCGCCTCTCTGCAGCCCCGCCCTGGATCTAGAGAATTCCAGGGAGTCTGTCAAGGATCTCAACAGGTTCTCAGTTTCTCCCTCCTCCTTTTATTCATTTTACTAAGGTTCCTTTTGTCTTGGTTCGCCCCCCTGTCCTTGATTGGCCCCATGCCTGCACCCCTTCCCTGTCCCCACCCCCATTTATAAGGTGCTGCACAGAGGGGAAATCTCACTTTTTGTGGGATTTTTTTTGCTCTGAGCAAAATAAACCTGAGCTACACCCCACAAAAGTCCTCTCTTCATTTCCTTGTCACTGCCACACTTCTGCTGAAGGCGAAGGACCACAAAACCAGAGGAGGTAGGGAAAAGTACCCATTAGAGCTGGGCTGGGGCAAGAGCTAACCGGATTCCTGGAACTGCACCCGAACCCTGGCTTTAGTTCCCCAGGGCTTCACCTTCAGTCCAGTGCTCTTCAGAATCTTCACAACCTATTTGGATACAGAATTCGAAGGTACACCTCATTTGGCAATGATACTTAACTGGGAGAAGCTGTCATCTTGCTCAAAGGCAGGTTCCTGGGGATTCCATCAACTAGTTACATAAAAAATTGAAAGCTCACTATCCTAAATTTTCCTCTCACTGCAGGTTCTTCCTCAACAGTTATTATGGATGACTATATGACAACTTAAGCGTAGCACTTCTGGGTTCATCAGGAACGCACAAAGAGACATAGACATCAAACAATTATTAATGTCTCAGTTTTGAATAAAAATCACAATAAACATGAGTATACTTGCATATAAATATGAAAACAGTTATATATAAACATAGTTTTTATGTGTTTGTAGTGTTTTCACTTGAAATGTCTACATTTCTACATTTCTGCATGTTTCTTCGTAAGAAAATCAGTTTTATCAAATCTTGTCTGATTAATTTCTTGCAAAAGCTGATTTTAAAGGTGTAGTTAATTTCTTATTAAAGTGAATAGCATTTTCACCTTTTTTATTTTGACAGTGCTGCTCAATTTCTCTTTTATCAAGGTATTGCCACTGAAGTCCTACCCATTTGTGCCAAAAGGAAATTGGCCTCTAAGTGTTAAATACATATTTGAAAACTAACTTTAGGAAAGTATGAAGGAAGAAAAAATTGATTTTCATAGTGAATTAATTTTATTCTACTTACTCATTTTGTCCTCAACATTCCTGCAACTTGTTTCTTATTAATTTTATGAAATTCACCATCTACCTAGTGAATGAAAATAATCTCACATGAAATAGACTACTTACATTGCTATCAAGAAGAAAAGTTGCATTGCTTCTGCTTCTCACACTAAGAAAATGAAAAAGGCTGTTTTGAAAATCAGTCATTAACTTTGCTCACAACAGACTAAAAAATGAAAAATTATAAAAATAATTTAAGAAAAATCTAAATGTGTTGGCATGCAAGAAGCTTCATTGAATCTCTGTAAATGTCAGAGGACCAGGAGAAAACAAACCAGAAAAGAACATTATTTGTGAAATTCAGTATAGAATTAAGTGTGATTATGGTAATAAGGAATTTCAAAAATTACTTGAAAAAGAGAAAAGGGTAAAAATTTGAGAATCCAAGGGGACTCTAAGAATTAATGAGACTTATGTTAGAGCTTTTTGGCAAACAGTATTCTTGTGAGAAACAACTGCTCACTTTTTAGAATTTTAAGGGTTTATTAAACCTTAACAAAAAAACCAAACCAAACCAAAACAAGAAAAGGCCTAAATAAAGAAAAATAACAGTGCCAAGAGCTCACGCCGTGGCTGCCTGCCACGTGGCTCACCCACAAAATGACTGTTCTGCCTTTTATAGTCCTCGGGGTTGCAGGAGTAGACTCTCTGGCCCCTCCCAAAGTATTTCAGTCAACTCTTCTGTGCCATTCATTGGCTGAGACAACTTTCTTCCAACTTGATTGGAGGGTCAGGTGTTGTCATGCCACACCCTTCTAGCAACAAGCTTTGTCATTCTTAGCTGCCCCATGCAAGGGGCACATGTGCCTGCCTTCTTTCTACCTGTCCTAGATAACCCAGGCTGACTGATGGCAAGAATTACAGAGTGGGGGAGAAGGGGACTATTGGGACAACAGAGGACATCTAAACAACAAGCCACAATAACATCAAAAAATACATCAAAATACATCAAAAAATACATCAAAAAAGCTCCTCTTAATATACATACAGTATTCATCCCTTGATTGCTATGGCCAATCATCTCATTATTTATCAATAAGAAACCCCCCTTTTCCTTTTTATAAGTTATTTGGCTTGAGCAATTAACTCTCATTGTCAATTTTGATGAACTAGTCATACTTCTCTTAAGTCAAATTTGACTTTGGATGAATTATAATAGCTTCTGTTGATGTGGTTGAGGACAGTGGGAAAAAGAAAAGAAACCTCAGGTTTTCTTTAAGCAAAATGAGCTGTGCAGTTTGTGACATGAATTAGTCTGAGCAGATAAAAGGGAGTAACAAAGGTCCAGTACAGCTTTTACCCCCACCTACCATGCCTGCAGGGTTGCTGCCTGCAGCAGGGTTATAATCTTCTCCGTGGCAAGTAAAGGGGCCAACCTGGTCTTGCCTTCTGGTTCCCACCATACTTCAATTTTAAGCAAATCATTTTAACACTTTTCACTGTTCGTCCCCTTAACAGATACTTGTAATCTTCATCTATTCAAAACAGGGCAATTATATTAATAACTAATACAATTTAAATTTTTCTTCTCAAGATGTTACTTAAACAATTATCTAAAGCATGGAGAGTAGCCCTGTGAGACTTTCACTTGCCGTTCACAAAGTACAGCAACAGGGGGACAGTGTTACTCTATCAGTCTACAAGAATGAGTTCACACATTTGCAAGTCCTAACAAGTATACAGAAAAATTAAGGCATGAGGTAAGAATATAAATAACAGCAGTTTGAATGGGCTGGTTTGTAAGCATTCTTGTCTTCTCAGAATGGCTTAGTGGAAGCAATTTATCTTCTTTATGATCTGTGTTAGTGCACTTAGTCTCTGGGGTTTTGCAGAACCTCCAGAATTTCTGGGGTTTTTTGAGTTCTCTGGTGGGTTGTGCATGTATTCTCACTTTGCAGTCAGTGGTAGAGACTTAAGAATGCTTCTGATTCTTGATCTTGGTGTCACGAGGCTACACTTTGTACTTCTGTCATATACTAAGTTGAAGTCTACATACTGTAACAGAATGTACACAGGGAGCTAGGGGCTCCTGTGGTCAGTAGAACTCAGTAGTGATACATCCACATAAACACACGCAAACACACGTCTGTTTTCTCAGGTGGGGCGGCAGCCGGATGCACGGAGCTGTGCATCCAGAGCTGTGTCTCTGGGCATGCTCTGCTCATGTGCGCACCCAGGGGTATGTGCAGAGCCAGTGCACACACATAGAGCCCTGGTGACAGTACCTGTCAGCAGCACACACTTGCACACACACACACACACACGGAGCAGTGCATGCTCTACTTGCATACTGCAGAGACACTCACTTATGTACAGTCTCCACTAATGCACATGTGCTCTCAAACACAAGGCTTGCTCATACATAGAACTTGTGTACATTAACATGAGCATATAAATCTGTGCACACTAATATCTGTAGTGTCATCAACATGTGAATATTACAGGGCTACGGTCACGCTTGCAGACCCTGTGCACATTCACAAACACAGGGCTGTGCACAGACTTAGTCACACCTGAGAGGGGGTAATTTAACATACATATACATAGCAGTGCACACAACGTGTGTATACCTTGTTACTAGTGTGTGCACCCAGAGCTGTGCACACTGGCATACCACACAGGTACTGTGTGTGTAGACTCATACTCCTTGGCAAAAGTGCACATAGACACACACTGGCACTTACGTGTAAAGCACTCTCTAGAGTTCTTCTGAAAAGAGAGTAGTAGGACATCTACTGCTTGCTACCACCCTGCTACTTCTAGGCAGTATTTCATCCTCTGTGCCTTTGGGGCGGGAACAGACAGTTCTGTCATAAAGGATTAAGGTCAAAGAAAGACTGTTGAATTCTTGCCTCCTGCCTCTTACCTTACAACGGCAGGAGGGTACAAAACTGAGCATTCTTTTGCTGTTCTGTCTTTCCTAGTCACTTGATGTGCACCAAGGAGAGGATTAAAAGGTTTTATTGAGGATCACTGTTAGTGTATAGCACATACGGCATTCCTCATCTCTTACACAGCTACACTGTTGTATTTTGTCAAGTGGCACCTCTCACCTTTTAAAACCAAGGAGGGGTACCTGTGGTCCCTATCTTTGTGGAGGGCAGCTCACAGTATTCTCGGGGGTAAGGCACACATGGTGAGAAAAACTCCAGGCCTCTCAGCAGGGGTGGGAAAATTTTTCTTTGTTTTTAACAGAGGCAGATTTTCATCTTTTAAGCTTAAATCTTTTCTGACACACAAAAGAACATAAAATATAGGAACACTTTAGTTCAAAACCTGAAATGTTTGTCTTTTGGGAGATTATATTTCTACATGAAGTGTGGCTGGATGAACACTACTGAAGCACACAAATACTAAGACTACTTCTACAAATTGCAGAAATTACTGAAAATTCTCTCCTACTGGCAGTAAGAGTAAGTATGTCTAAAGGTGTCTTTGTAAGGAGAGCAGGAACAATATATGGTTTTAACTGGAAAATAACAATTTTAGGTAAAGTGTTAAAAATTAACACTGTATTTCAGGTATTTTGTTGTACACAAACTAAACTGCCTGAGGGCAATAGAACATTTCAGTGCCCTGTAAGACTCAGCTTTTTCAGGGAGAGGAGGGAAGAGCAGAGGCTTAGCAAAGTTTTTGCTAATTCTCTGTTTTCCCACAGAGAATTTAACTATTGAGAATTACTACTCTGTAGTGTGCTACAAGAGCAGATTGAAAATTAGCATTCACAGAGAAAGAGACAAGAAGGCAGGAAGTGGTAAAAGGGAGGAGAAAAACAAAACCTATTCTAAGTTAGTGTTTTTCTCAAGCTTATACCTGTTGACATCTTTGTATTTCTTCTTTCTCTTTTGGGGACTTCCTATTTGCCCTCAGTCTTATCTTCATCATTCTAACTACAGGCTCCCTAGATAGAGCCCACCTCCTTGATTAGCTAGAAGGAGAAAGAAAAAAAGAAAGAAAAGTGAAGCAAAAAAAAAGAAAGAAAAACCTTTGCCTTCTTCTTGGAAAACAAAAGCAAATCATCAGCTTTGCTGTCTTGAAACACCAACAGAAGCAGCTGCTGAGCTGTTTACGTGGTCTCCTGTGCTCGTGCGGCTCCACGCCGGCGGACACCATAGGGGAGTCTCTGCAGCCCAGTGCTCCCAGGCTGGCCCTGCCAGGCGCCACTGCTACCAGAACCTCTGAATTGCTGCGGGCAGCCCTGTACAGGCGAGCCTATAGTGCTGGCCACTAAGAGGCACTGATTGCCTGTGCCTCTAAGCCGCCACTCCCTTCCTTTCCTAATGCCTTTTAGCTTGTTAGCATGGAGTAACTGCAAAAGCTGGCCATGTGGCTCCGTGGCCCCATGGCTTTTTATGTGGGTGGATATTACAGGGAGTTGCTGCAGTTCGGGTGCCCCTGGGTCAGCCTAGTTCCTCAGAAGCACCACCTGTGAACTGCGCCCTGCGCAGCTGCCACCCCTGCCCAAAGATCTGCAGCAGTGCCTGCTCTGCCCTGTGCTCGGCGTGGCAGTGACTCCGCTCTGGTGAACACCGCAGGAAGCCAGCATAGTCCCACACTCTGCTGCTCCCCCTGCACCCTGGCGCAAGCAGCCGCTGAAAGCTACCTACGTGGGACCTCAAGGCCCTTGCATAACAGAGACAGTTCTTGACCCCTGGCAGCACTGAGTGCAGAGGCCCTTGCTGCCTGTGGTCCCTGTTGTCCGTGGCTCCTGCTGCTAGTGGCCCAGCACCTCTGAACTCCCCCAGTCCACAAGCGCAGCCCCTGCCACCAGCAGCCTTGCAATAGTGGACTGGTGACTCTGGGCTCCAGTGCTTCTGAATGTCTTGGTCACCCTCAGTCGGGTTGGAACTGCTGAAAGTCACTGCTCTGGGCATCCCTGGCTTGCTATCACCCATGTGGGCCCTGGCTTGGAAACGCTGCACACGCCATGAAAGCCTTCCCATTTGCTGCTGGCAGCTCTCTTGTTGCGCATGGCCCTCTGCCACCTCTGGGCGCCATGACCCACGGCTCCACACTGGTGGGTTCCATAGGGGAGCCATGACAGACCCCGCACCTCAGCCTGGGGACACCGTGCCCCAGCTGGTCTCCAACTGCCAGCAGCACGGCGCGTAATCTCAGCACTGGGCCCCTGCCGCCCCGCCCCGCCCCGGCCCCCCATCCCAGTGGGTCAGCACGCACTGGAAACCTGCCACACTGAGCGTGGCTGTGAACACTGCTTTACACAGACCCGGCTCCTGGATTCTTCCACACCTGTGGGTCGGGAGAACTACCGCAGCGGGTTGAGAAAACCCCATGCACTCGGCTTGCTCTGAGCAGTGGCCCTGCCAGCACCGGCTGCTACTAAGTCACCACAGGCAGGTGTGTGCCTTGGCTGGTAAGCTCTAGAAGCTATTGCGCTGATTGTGCACCAGAAGCTCCCTGCACTGGGCACTGTGCACATTGCTGTTCCATGTGGAGTAGCTACGCAGCTTCCTTCCCCCACTACGCCGCCTGCAGGCTGGGAAATTTGCTGTGACCCCTCTCCTCAACACAAACGCCCTTTCTCCTCAATGGCAATATTCACCATCACTCTAACACTATCTAAATCTGGTGGCCTTCAGTCTGATGTTTCCAGATACTCTTGGGTTTCCATAACTCTAATATCTGTCTATCACATGCATCCTGCCAGTCACAAGATCCCTTGCCTTCTACAGGATCCCTGTTTTCATCTTCTGTGGTGTTCTCTTTTTTAAGTTGGTTCAGTTTCAGTTAGGCAGTTTATGTTAGTTAAGTTAATAATGGTTTATTCTCATGTACCCCCTATTCCCTTCCCTCATGTTGGTACCTTCCAAGTTATTTTTGTCGGTTTTTCCTGCCTTGTTCCCTGTCAATCCTCTGTATCCCTGCCCAAACCCTTGTCAATCTCCCTTGCCCAACCCAAAACCTTCTAGAACCTTCCCTATCCATCATCCCTTTCCCTGCCAAGGGTTGGTTCCCTATGGTTTTCCCCTCCTGTGCATTCTGTCCATTCGTTCCTTGTCGTCTCTCATCCCTCCCCTAAGGGACCCCCATTGGTTCCCCTGCGTGCCAGCCCTCCTTCTGCCAGGGTTTAAATCCCCTTCCTGAGTCTGGCTCGGGGCCATTTTGCTTCTCCCAGTTCCTGGAGAATAAACTCTCTTTGGACCTAAGAAGTGAGTGGCCTCTCCTTCACCTCCTTATCCTGCATCTCTCGTGGGGAACGCCATATCCTGCAGGAGCCTCCACCCACCCGAGTTGTTGCTACTGGCTGCCAGCGTGCGGGGCTTGCTAGCCAGGGCTCTCCACCTGCCCAGCCGCTGGCTGACCGTGCCGGACAGCAACTATCTTCTACACATCCTGCCTTAAATGTGCAACTGCCCCCCCTTGTCCTTAAGGTCTAACAGACTCTCGGAGTGGGTCCCATGTACGACTTGCTTGGAGCTGGCATTGGTACACTCGGATTACAGACAAACCATTTGGCCAGAATAATTATGAGGATTTTCTAAATTTCATATCCACCTTGAGCACACTTATAGAACTNTTTTTTTATTATTAAACTTCTAAAATTTTAAAACAAGTGAATGGCGTTTTTCACAGTCCTCTGCTGTTCCCAGGAAATACCTGCACTCCCGGTGGTCGCAGGAGAACTCAACTGAGCTGCCAAAATTGTGGCAGAGCGCGCTTCTCTTTCAACATGTCCCATGGTCATGGAGAGATCAGGTTTTCATTTGGGTTGAATGAGCCCCCATTTGTGAGAAACAACCATTCACTCTTTAAAATTGTAAAGGTTTATTAAACCATAACAAGAAAAAAAATACTAGAAAAGGACTAAATAAGAAAAACCAACAGCACCAGGAGCCCCCTCCCCCCCCATCCCCGTGGCTGCCTGCCAACATGGCTATTCTGCCTTTTAACCCTGGCCCCTCCCAAAGTCTGTCAGTCAACTCTTCTTTGCCATTTATTGCTGGAGACTACTTTCTTGCAACTTGATTGGAGGGTCAAGTGTCATGCTGCACCCTCCCAGCAACAAGCTTTTTCATTCCCAGCTGTTTCCTGAAAGAGGTGTACATGCCTATGTATATGCCTTTTTTTCTACTGTCCTAGATAACCCAGGCTGTCCAGAGGCAAGAATACAGAGAGGGGGGAAAGGGGACTACGGAGAGAACAGAGGACATCTAAACAACAAGCCACAATAACATAACTATACATCAATAAAGCTATTCTTAATATGCACACAATTTTCATCCCTTAATTGCGAGAGCCAATCATCTCATTATCTGTTTATAACATAGTCATACATGAGTAGAATGGATAGCAATTAACTTGTGAATGTCATTGAATATTTAAATGGAAAAGAGGAATGATTTACTTTGACATATGTATTTCCTGTTTGGCTTGCAAATCATTAACAGTTTGGGAGGAGGAGGATTAAGGCTACTTACATCATACCATCATGATAGTCCTGAATGATCCCTTTTTCATTGAATAGAAAATCATCAGTTCTTCTGGGAGTGAGTGTTGCTGCCCACCTTCTTCCTCAGACCTAGGCTAGCTCACTGAGGTGGCAGCAACGTGATGAGGAAGTCTATTAGGGCATGCAGGGGCTCCTAGCAGCTCCTCGAGAAGCCTGTGCCTGCAGGCAGGTTTAATGACGAAAAGACCAATGAGAGAGTGCGAGGGAGACTCTTGCAGCTGAGGATCCAACCCAGTTTATTAAGGAGAACACAGATAACAGGAACCTAACAAACCAGGTGAAGGGGAGGCTAACAAGAGCAACTAGCAGAGTGTGCAGCAGCTTTTAAACAGTACCCACCCAGTGGGTCGATAGCTTAGGGGGACCAATCAGTAACACATTAGGGAGGGAGAAAGGGCATTACAGCATTTCAAAGGAACCACTCGGGGAAGGAAGAGAGGGGGGGTAGGTCACATGCACCAATGGTGTGTCGAGGGTAGAGGGGGGACCCCTCTGGGGCCAGGGAGACACCAATTGGGTGGGAGTTTGAGGGACAGGGAACTCTCTGGAAAAATGGGCAGGGGAACAATGGCAGACAGCACTTTGGTAGGCCCACAGGGAGGGGACAATGTGAGGGACAGGTGACAAGGGCAGGAAACTTGAGGGACAAACCATTTTGCATAACACAGAGGAAGCAAGGGGAAGTCCATTTAACACAAGTAAGTAACACGCCACAACAAGTAAGTATCTTGGTGCTTGTGGAGGGTCACAGCTTCTGCATCTGCTGCTGGATCACAGTAATTTCTCGTGCATTCACAGAGGCTGATGCAGCTACCTCTGTGCAGCTACTGACCAACACACAGTATTACACTCAGTTGCCAAGAGAGCTTTTCAGCCTCCTCTGTAGACTGCCTTAGAGCCACATGAAGCTCTTGGGAGAAGTTTTATTTGGTCTTAAAAAAGCTGAGGTCCTTAAGTCCAATTGCTGCCTTCACTGCACAACTACTTGTCTTTGAAAGAATCTTGTGGAGAAGGTAGCTAGTAGCAGTTGGAAATACTTTATCATGTAGGAGCCCTGAGGATTCCAAGAAAACAGCACAAGATACCTGACACTTAAAGGAATAAAGACTGACAGAAGTAAAGGAAGATGCTGAATTCTGCATCTTCATTCTTTTCAGTGATAACTGGTAAAACATCACCAGTATTGTAGTAGGCTCTGGATTTGTTAAAGCCTGGGAAGTGATTTTCTATTCATGAGACTGAATAGAAAAGATGGACAGCTGTTGCAGTGTCCACCAAGTGACCACGAAGTCCACTTGGTGCCTCCCTGCTAGCCCTGATGCTGTGACTGCAGGGGACACTCTTCTGCGCTCGGGAGTACAGAAGGGCAGCTAAGGGTATTACCCTTTCCTTGGAGAGACATGGCCAGCGATGGTGAGGGAAGGGAGTAGGCGATTGGGAGGGTATTTAGTCCAAGGTTTTATTAGAAGTTACAGAGAGCTCCCAGCCTCAGGGGATACAACTCTGGAAAAGCCCCCGAGACAGTAGGAGCAGTACCTTTTATTCAGGGGTGGAAACAAAGGAGGAGTCCAGCTATCCACCAATAAGAGCACGAAGGGGAGTGAACTGAGAAACAACTGACAAACAGAACAACTATTCAGGGAACTTACTGGGAGGGACCCCTGGCCCTTCCCTAAACATTTCATGCCCTTTTTGGAAGCTTCTAGAAAGGGGCATGGGAAGCCGAGTGACAGACAAGGTGCCAGGAAGGGGATATGAGGATTGGCAAGGAGGTTTCCAGAGACCTGGGAGGAGGCAGGAATAGAACTGACATTTGGGGAAGGGGAGGCAACTTAGGGTGAAATCATAAATGGGGGAAAACAGGAACAAACCAAATGACACAACACAACAGACAACAACCTGTAAAAGTCCATGTCCAGGTACATATTTACAGTATTTATTTACAGCACATTCCATATAATTTGCTATTGAAATAGAGGGTTTTGGGGGCTCACTTAAGTTAGCAATATGAATAAAGCATTTAAATTTTAGCTTGTAGGAGTGTGTGTTGAATTTTAAGCTTTTAATTAAGAAATCTCTGTCACAGTACAAAGGGCATAGGAAAATGCAAATTTCTGAAGCTTCTTGTGATAAAGAACAATACCAAGAGAGGATCAAGGAATACAGTGTCGCTGACCGGCTTAAAGGTCAGCAGCTGGACAGGTGGAGAGCCCAGCCAACAAGCCCAACACACTGACGGCCAGCAGCAACAACGAGCGTGCGTGGAGATCCTTGCTGTATGCGGCGTTCCCCCACGAGGGATCCAGAACAGGAGGGGAAGGAGAGGCCACTCACTCATATGTCCAAAGGGGGCTTTATTCTCTCAGGACAGGGATGAGAAAAATGGCCCCGAGCTATTCCTGGGAAAGCAATATAAACATTCAGTAACAGGGGGGCTGGCAAGCCAATAGGGGTCCTTTAGGGGAGGAATGAGGGATGACAGGGAATGAATGGGCACAAAACAGAGGAGGGGAAAATCACAGGGAGGCAACCCTTCGCAGGGACAGGGATGACTTATAGGGAAGGTTCTAGAATGGTTTGGGCTGGGTGAGGGAGATTGACAGAGGTTTGGGCAGGGTTACCAAGGATTTGCAGGGAAGTTTCTGGTAACTTAGGGGAGGAGAGGGAAGATTGGCAGGGAGTGAGGAGGGAAAAATTGGTCAAAAATAACTTGGGAGATACTAACTTGAGGGGAAAGAACAGGGGTACATAAGAATAAACCATTATAATCTAACTAACATAAATTATCTAACTGAAACGAAACAAAAACCAGAACACCACATACAGGAACCGAGATAAAGGGGCTCCTCTGTCTCCGAGCTGATCAAAATCGGCAGATGTACTCAGATAAGCACCAAGGCACCAAAGCGCACGCACAAAGCAGAAAAGTTCAAAAGTTCATTTGTGAGGAAGACCACTTCCTTCAGCCTCAGAAACCACGGAGAGACCCCCGTGCGACCACCAGCAGGAACAACGCATGCTCAGAAGGGCGTGGATCTAATTACCATGTGAGGTGNTCTGACAGGCAGGTGAAACGGCGGGAAAACTTGGACAAAGGGGCTCAGGGAAGGATCCACTCTGGGAAGGGCAGGGCGTACACAGGGGCAAACCATTTTATAACTAATTAACATAGAAATGCCTTAATAAAACACAACAATCAAATAAACTCGAAAAACAGAATGCCACAGAGCTCAGAACTAGGGCTTGGAGCGCAAGTTTTTACGAGAGCTATCTCACTTGTGCCAGGCGCTGACAATACATACCCACTTCATAACTACACCGGGTTGTGGAGTCTATTTATTCCATATATTGCTTCACTATTAAGAGAGCTGAGTGTGGTGATTGTGAAATGAATAATGAAAGAAGAAGATTTAAAAAAATAATTCAGAGTAAGAAGCACAGCAGAAAGAGCATTAGAAAGAATCAGAACAGTCCAATCTCTTTCAGGTATTGTTCCTACTTAGGTGTTATTTTGGTAGAAAACCAGAGAAATGTGTTAACCTGGCTTAGCCAAAACCAGGTATTTCTGGTTTTGTTTTTTTTTTTTACCTAGAGCATATTATATTTAGGGAAAAAGATATGTGCAGTGCTAATGATCTAATGATACCCCAAAACATGATGTAAAAATCATACTTTTTCACTTCTCTTTTATGCCAGACTTATCATTTTATTACCTAAGTACTCAAGGCCACTCACATTAGAACTGAATTATATTTATCAACAGCCTTTAATTCAATCAAATTCTTTTAGTTGATGCATTGAGAGTTCTAAATATACTTCTAAGCATCATTTATCTTATTCAGAGAAAATACATAGCTATTTGGAAAAATAATCTAATTTTCTAGTGAAAGAGATGCCAGATAAGACTGAGTCAAAACCAGGGAATACAGCAGCATGTTTGCTATAGCTATTTATCCCTCACACCAAAGGGTTAGGGGAAGAGAGGTTTTTGGGTGTGTGGTGAAAAAGCCTTGGGTAAGAAGCAGTGAATGCCCATCCTCTGCTGTAGAGAGCAGCCCAAGTAGCAGGGGCCCCTTTACCCCTGGAAAAAGTTTATCCACAGCGGAGGGGGTGTCATGGCCCATAAAACCTCCCCTCCCCTCCAAAGGGGACACCAGATCCTGTACCAGAGCACTGCAGATGATGCAACAGATCCACAGTGCAGCAAGAGACAGTGTCAAACTGACTCCCTGCAAGGGAGGCACTTGGAAATTTGTTAGGGGTTGGATTTCTTTCTTTTTTATTTACAGAATTTTTTCCATTAGTTGCTAGGAAACTAACTGCTGGGTACTTAAGGATACTTAAGAAAAACAAAAGAAGTGGCCAAGGTCAGGAGAGGAGTGTAGCATCTAGCTACTCTTCTTTTTCTCTGGGAGTTTCTCTCCAAGGGGAGAGGTACTTCGAGTTTTGAAAGGAAGGGGCTGGGGGCAGCTGCTGGATCTCTCTCTCTGGGCTTTGGAGGAGGATGGTTAGACCTGTGGCCTGGGGAGAGGAATTCACTGCCACTGCCGTAACCCAGCTGGGAGCTGCCTTTCTTCTGCTGCTGGATCCCGCACCCCCTGCCCTGCCAGGATGTCCCGCAGTTCCAGCTACTTCCGCGGAGCTTCTGATACATCTTGCCCA
>VWZV01012241.1:1871-44572 GCA_013397155.1 Irena cyanogastra | reverse complement strand
CTTTTCCCTTTTTTAATTTGAGAATTTTTGGCAATACAGAGTTTGTTAAACTTTTATTGCTTTAAACATCCTGTTGAGTATGTTGAGAAGTACCCTGATGTCAGATTTCATACTGCTGTAGCTGAAAGGAGAAACATGTTCTCTTCATCCCACATTGCTGGGAGTGTGGTAACCTGCAACTGAAGGCAGAAAAGGAAGTCAGAGGTGGAAAACGTCTTGAAACACCGGGTTATGGAGCAGTGAAGACAAATTCCTGAAAATTCCTTTACTCTCTGGAATCTCAGTATACCATGAATCAGCTTTTCCCAGACAGCTCTCCCTTCTTTCTTAATCCTGCTTTTGAATGTAAAAAGGGCAAGCAAATCTCTCAGGTTCTCTATTTAGTTGTAACTCCATGCCAGAACAGGAAACACTAGTCTATTTTTATCAGGAGCATACCTGTAAAACCTGTGCAGCTACACAGGGAAGAACTGCACATGCTTACAGATGTAATGAAATCACTCCCTCAAGAGTGAGGCTATGTGTAGCAGTGGGAACAAAATCATGCTAGTGCAGCAACCCACATTAAAGAGAAAATAGCTGTGCCAGCAGGAGTGCCACAGCTATACATGTGGCTCAACAACCAGCTGTACTGGCAGCAGTGGTTACTAGCCTTAGGCAAGTAACTTCAGTTGCTAAATTTAACAGTCTTACACTGAAGTTTCTGAACTACTTCAGAGTAATTCTTCACCAAAAAAAGGTAGATAGGAAGCAGATACTTACCTGAGCAGCTGTCTAAGCCTGTTAAACACAAGTGGTATTTGTGCAGTTGCTTAGGAAATTAACATGACATTAGCTTAGTGTAGTAGCTGTGTGCTAATAAAAACTTAGGATCAGTATTTGTAGAAGATTAAGAATGAATGATTTCTTGAAGATACTGAGTTTGGGAATAAAATTACAGGGCATTTGCAGAGTACTTTATTTTTCACTGTATTACTAATTAAGAATTATTCTATCTTGAAGCCTTATCTTTTATTTGTTTGTTTATTGTTTCCAAAAATCATGCAACAGACAACAAGTCTCTCTGATAACGAAGGGTAATTGACTGGTGTGAAAGCATTGTTTCTGTAGTCCTGTAAAAATGAGACTAAGTAGTAAGGAAATGAAGAAAACTGAGCTCTAGAATGGTTGTGACCAACCCCTAAGTTTTAAGGACCAAAGATTTTGCTTGATTTTTACTTAGAAGGTGGAACTGATACTCTACACCAGCACAACACTTAAAGATTTTGCTGTGCTGGATGTTAGGGTGCCTGTAACTAATTCTTTTGTGTGTCCACTATTATGCTTTTTAGTCAGGCTTCACAACATCTCACAGACTCTGTTGTCCTTGGTCCCAAGCAAGTCATCAGCTTCCACCACCTCTGGTACCACCTTCTCCCCTGCCCCAGGCATACTATCTTTTTCTTACAGCCAGATGATGGTTTTAATGAAGTTAAGATACATAATTATTTAATATGGTTGAACAACTGTTGATCTGCATTCTTAATCAGGTAGAACAGTGATCAGGACACTGGAGGACTGCAAACATCAGAGAAGATGGTTGTGATTTGTTTCTAGTCTTTTGATCTGTAGACGTCAAGGCTTCCATGTGCCAGAATCAATCAGCAATTACAAATTTATATGAACACTGCAATGCCACCTACTGTCATTGGACAGAAAATGGATGATTTCACCCCTTTACAAATTTATTATTAGGTTATTTTAATATACATTTAATATACACACAATCTACAGGTAAAATATATATCACATATCATTGTAATATATTTATTAATAGTGTGCATATATCACAAACTTAATGGCTTTATAATATTTAATGTCAGTGTCGATGGTGTTGAAGTTATCTGCCTAATTTGCTGACTTTTTTTTAGTTAGTAGTATATTGAGATTATTTTAACCTCTTCATGTATTTAAAGGAACACTAAAGCCACAGGAATTCATAGCTTTTTGCTTATAAAAATCCTAATACCATTTTTCTTCAGTAACATGGATCAAATCTTACTGATCTATAACTATGCATTGGTCCTGTTTGTGCTTAAGCTTAATGTGTGTGTACACACATAGTACAAAATGCATATTCTGGCATTCTTTTACTCTTGACATCTACAAGTATTGCACAGATTTGAGCACCTTCCTTTTATTTTTCCTGCTTATTTCAGTTAATTAAAAAAACCAAACACAACTACCACACGGTGTCACTCTAGTTCATGGAATGAGCAAATGACCTTTGTGTTTTCCTGTCTAAACTGGATTTTGTCTCTTTGGGTAAGAGCACCTCTTGCACACTGATTTTAGTTTCAGCAAGCAGTAGGAAGAACCTAGGTTCTTTGCACTACAAGTAGGTGATGTGCCACGGGGGTGTTGAAACATAACAGAGAAACAAGCCCCTTAAAAAACATTTATAAGCATCTCAAAAGAGGGTAAAATACAGGAATGTTTGTTTGTATCTGTCTACCTACCTACCTCTATAAAGAGCAGCCTGCTTTTTTTTATTAGATTATACAAAAATCCCAAAGAAATATTAACATTTTTGTTGTAATTTATCTTGCCCCATATCCCCACCCCTTAGAGTTAGCTAGATTATGTGCTTATCCCATTACTTTGTGTTTCTAATAATAGATACAGGAAGCAGGAGAAATGATCATGCTACCACTGGTGCAGGAAGGCCACCTACTTCACAATATAATCAGCCCTCACCATCACCTCCACCAGCAGCTGCTCTTCAGATGGAAAACATGGTAAGCATGTAGCTGGAACAGAATTGTATTTCCTAGTGACAAAAGAGAAATTCCTCGATTGGGGCTTTTTTGAAGAGAGTCCAGGTCTAAAAGGAACCCTGCAGGTGCGTTTAGAGTACACTGTGAATGGAGCATAGCTGCTGTGGCTTGCTGTACTTTCATTAAGCTCTTATATTTTATTTTAATGAAAATGCATTAAACTAACAAAGACAAGGTCACTACAATAAGCATAATTTGCTTTCTAAGGTTCTCTCTGGAAAAAAGCTGATAAGAGGGTTTTTTTTAAGAAACCTGAATTTAATATGCTCTCAGGAGATGAAAAGCTGGCTTGACTTCAGACTTCTTTTTTAGGACATACAGACATTGAGGGAACTCAGCTTATTGTCCTGTCACATCAACTTAGCCAGATCATCATCTGGTAGCACGGATGTTTTGGACCTGCCCTGGAGTCCTCCTGAAAACTTTGCCACTGTAAAACAGTATTATGCTAGAGAGTAGGTTAGAACAGAGATGATGTGCATGCCTCTGTCCTGACTTTTCATTCTAATAGTGACAAATGTTATTCACAGCATTTCTACAATTTTTGGACAAGTAATTTTAAATTAGACAATAAACAATAACACTAGAGATAAAATATGTCTGCAAAGACATTACAATTAAAAGGGTAATTGGGTAGTCAGAAAACTGGCAATCTAAGGAGTAAAATTGTATTTTCTATAAAGTAGTACTCATTCTGTATAAACTCTGGTTGCATTTCAGTTTTCTTGCCACCTGGCTCATGCAAGCACTCCTGAGACCAGGCTAGATTCTGATTCTCCAGTTATCGTCACTAGCACCACATCAGGATCTTGTGTGACATCAACTCACAAACTGGTAACATGCTAAAGTTAACTTTTTTTCTTCTTTTAGGGCATAATCATAGCAAATAGTAGTTTGGATATTGTTATTTGTGCATTTCTCAGAGCAACACAGGTATGTAGTTGAGGACACTGCCATAGACTTTACATTACAGTATGAAGACACTAGCTTGAAAATGCTCCTTTGTGTTACATAAACTCATTTACACTAGGAGCAGCTTTAAGTTCTTTTCATAGGTAGGGCAGTGTGGCAAAATGAAGAATAGAAGAGTGTATGTACACTTAGGTATAGTGCAACCGGAGCAATCAGTGTTTGACTTGATAACCTTTTGTTATGGAAAGTGCTTTGTCTCATTATCCTGCTCTTTGAAATTTCTCCCTCATTCCCTTTTCTGGACTTTGTGTTAAACTGCCCTCCTTTCTTTTCTGCATTTGCTATCAGCTGTCAGAGAAAGACGCATTTTTGTATGCATGGGAGCTTTTTTATTATCTGCTCTGTCATTGCTAGAAAGGATTTCCACAATGATGGAATTACCTTCAGCTGTCAGTTAAGCATACAGTCAGCAAGCAAAGCTAAACTATCCATGCTTTTTGATTTTTTTCAAATTAGTCTTACTTCCCTCAGAGCAGAAGTCATTTACTTGAAATGCTGTCACACAAGTGGAAAAAATGGAGTAATCCTGGTTGCAGCCAGGTGGAGCAAATTCAGTCCTGCGTAATGTAACTGGACTACTTGCAACATCACATGTTCCATTTAGGCATGTGGCAGATAAAACTGAGCAGAAACACCTAGTATTGTAAATATTATGTTTAGAGTTTTTTACCAATTAATATTCAATTTGTTTGTAGCCCATGGCAAAGGTTATAACATCTGCACAACAGAAAGCAGGAAGAACAATCACTGCTCGAATCACAGGCCGAGCTGATATTGGACAAAAATCCAGAGCATCTGGGGGTTTAGCAGTGATGGGAGTTGCTCCACCCATGAGTTCAGTTATTGTTGAGAGGCATCATCCAGTCACTCAGGTAAATTAGAATGTGTATTTATATTCTTAAAGTATTTTTATTACAACACATCTGCTAATAGTTTGAGGAAAAATTATCTTGTGAAGAGGTATTAGACAAAGCTCAGACCTGAGGCCTGTTGAAAACAGCAAATAATACTTTACTATCGTTGTGTAGAAGGCACTGGTGAGGACATCTCATGGTTAAAACCCAGGCAGCAGCCAAACCCTACACAGCCACTCCCTCACTCTCCTACCAGAAAGATCAGGGAGAGAATCAGAAGGGTGAAAGCTGGAGAACTCATGGGCTGAGAAAAAGACAGTTTAGTAGGGAAAGCAAAGGCTGTGCACACAAGCAAAACAAACCAAAGAATTAATTCAGTGCTTCCTGTGGGCTGGCAGGTGCTCAGCCACCTCCAGGAGAGCAGGGCTCCATCATGCAAAATAGTTACTTGGGAAGACAAATGACATCACCACAAATGTCCCCCCCCTTTCCTTCTTCTTTCCCTCACTTAATACACTGAGCTTGGTGCCACATGGTCTGGGATATCCCTTTGGTCAGTTTGGGTTACCTGTTCTGGCTGTGTCTCCTCCCAGCCTGCCAAGCAACCCCAGTCTCCTCACCAGCATGGCAGCACCAAAAGCAGAAAAGGCCCCCTTTTCCTGCTATGACTCACAGCCATGTGGCTTGCTGCACATAGCTTTCAATAATTTGGGCTCCTAAGTAGAAATTAATATTTAAATAGTGTCTTCTTAAGAGTTTAGAGATTCAGTGTGGTAATTATTTCATGAAGAACAATTTCTGCATTCAGATTTTGTGACTAGTGTGACAAGGAAGGCACCTGAACTACTGTAACAAAAACTGACTTCTGAAAATGTAATAACTGTGACAGCCCTAGAGATATATTCTGTATACCCATTCTGCAAATAAAAACCTTAAGTATTTGTCTTAAGTTAATTTGAGAGGGAAGAGAATTTACCTTGATTAAAAGCAGAATGACTCTGTTTATTACACTAAGGTGGCTAGTTTTATGGGCAGAAAATTAATTCTTTATAAAATTGCAAACCTTTTCTTTTCAAAGATCTTTCAGAGACTGCCTCATAGCAAATACTTCAAAAGGAAATTGGTATGATTAAATTAGCACTACAGGGGAAAACTGTGAACAGTATGGTAAAAAACTAAAACAAACCAACCTTGAAATAAGATAGAGGTGACAAAACCTCAAAATACTTAGTTAACTGGAAGTTTAGCACTTTGTATTTTAAAAAGTGTATTACAGATAAGAAAGAGTAAGTTTTTTTCCTTTCTGTTAAATGACCATTTATTTTTTCCTTATGGATAAGTGTAATTTGGTTTACTGCATTGCAGGTTTTTCTTTTTAAACTACAGCTCACCTAGAGCTATTTTAATGTGAATTTTTTGTGTCATTAAGTGATTTGATGTATCTGATTACTTTTCAGCAAACCATATCACAAGCCACTGCTGCTAAGTATCCTTGGACTGTGCTTCATTCTTCTGGCTCTGCCGCTGCGAGACCTGCAGCACAAGCTGGGCGAGTGCTTCAAGGCCAGACTCATACCAGTGTTCAATCAATAAAAGTTGTTGACTGACTGACTATATTTCTCACCAGTAGGGGTTTTTAATCAAGGTACCTCTTCCCAGTCTTTTCAGATTTGATGCAGTAAGGCCTAAAGTACATATCATGTTTTTACCCTTTTCTAAAAAAGGAAGGTTTTTTAAGTAGAAGTGCTTTTATAATAAAACCTGGAGGGGGAAAAAAAGAACTTGAATTGTTGTTCTACCTCCAAATTTTTATTATTAAGACAAACAAACTTTTTATTTAAGGAGTGTTTAGCACACTTTTAAATAAAGGATACAATGTGATTTTTGTCTGAATCTCTTGTTTAATCCCAATGATGCTAACATCTATATTCAAGAGAAAATTAATTTTTTTTTTTGTTGCAAACACTTTTAGTTGCTTATGCAAGTAAATGTAGTTGACATGCACCTTAATTATATCCTACAACACTGTATTTAAGTGGAGAACAGCAGAGTGGTATCCTCCACACCCAGGGTCCAGTTTAGGCTAGGTGGGGTACCCACTTCATCAGATTTTTAAACATTTTAATTTTGCAAGCTAATGTTGCAGAACTTGATGAATACTGTAGGGTTCCAAGCATCTGTACTTTAGATTCGTAATTCCAAAACATTAGGATTTACCTGTCTAGTCTTTGTATTTCTGGGATGCTCTGCAACAGACTCAAAGAAGGTTGCAAACAGGAGGGCAGTTTGGAATAAGACTTCAGACTAAGATACAGATCACCTTTTTAGTACAACAGTAGGATTCAGCACAAAATAATGCTAGCTATATGCAAACAGAAAAGGCAATTCAATTCCTTCATTACATGATAAAACTATTGCTATGTTACAAAGAAGATCACAAAGATAGACATTCACATAATTTTTCAGATATTAAATCTATTCAGTAATAAGAAAACCTTTCAATGTATTCAGCAGGACACTGCCAAGTATTAATTCAAGCTATAAACAAGAAATAAGTAAATAATTGCTAGATGTGTTAAGTTTAAATATCAAATGCTCTTTTGAGGGTATGTATACAGTGTTATGCCATGGTAGAAAATTCTGCAGCCAGCTACACGTGGTGTTTACACATGACATTTTTGTGTTTATTCACTACATAAATCAAATGCTGCAGTTGAAAGATTTATCATAATCCTGGCAAGAATTTATAAAAACCTGAATCCCAAATGAGGCCACATACCAGTTTATTTCTGGAAGTGTCCATTGATTTATACATATAACTTCCACTTACTAAATTTAAGTTTTTTCATGTAGAAAACATCTTATTTACATTTCACATCAACCACAAAGTAGCTTCATTTGCAGTTCCAATACAGAATTACTTTATCAGTGTTAGGTTGAGTGTTGAAATTTTAAGGGGTGAGTCTTGCTTAGCAGTTACAAACTACTAGTCAGCCATTCACTCTTAAATTTTTTACATTTCTGTATAGCAAGCATTTGAGGAAAAAGTAACCATTTCAGGAGTGCAAGTTTTTCTAGGGTGGAAAAAGTTGTACAATTTCAAAATAGTTTTTTTTGTTTCCCAGAAATATATTTGAAAGCCACTTTCCATCTGGCGTGTAATTCCATCATATATGCCATGTTTTGCTGATGAACTCATGAAATGACACATTTCCTGGAGTCTATGCCAATGCTAATTGAAGCTCTGATCTTCTCTGTAAAGTAAGAGAAAACATTTGATTGGGGTGCTCTGCTTTGCACAAGGTCAGACTAACTGAAGGGTGGCCAGTCACAATTTACCCGTGTGCGCTGGAGATGAGGGAAGCCAAGTTTGCACGTCTTCCTTTTGAAACCTTAAGTCTGGCATAAATGCTTTTTCTCAAGCAGCCTCACCCCTCAGGAAGGGCAGCCCCAGAAAAGAAGAAAGTGTCCTCCATCCCTGCCCTGGCCACAGCTTCCCAGCACCAGCAGGGACCTCAGCATGGCACGGCAGTCTCATAGAGGACACTTTAATGTGCTCTGTATCAACTTACCAGCTATAGGCTGAAGTCCTGCTTCCACCAGATCTTCATATAGATGTTTAACAGGATTCTCATGAGCTAGCAATGTACCGTGTAACCAGATGAGCAACATTCTGTTTCCATGTTCCTTGTAACTTTTTTTCCCTATGCAACACACAAAGTATTTCTTCAATATGCTGAAAACAGTGTATTTTGTACTTTTGCACTTTCAAAGTTCCAAGAGATTTTAAACTTACTCATTTACTCTTGCTACCTTCCTCATCTAGCAGAAAAATTAAGACTGAAGCTTTCAAAAGTTTAAAAAAACCTCATTTTATCCTAACACTACTGTTAAAACAGAAAAAACACCTAATACATCTTAAAATTAATTTTTCCTTTCATTTTTCCCCAAGCTATGGAAACATACCCTGGAGCAGTAGTGACAAGTACAATATGTGCTGAAGAAATACCACACATTTCCCAGCACTTGAGAGGCCTGAAACCAGGAACTCCTGTTTGATGGCAGCTGTGCAGACAGAGCATGAGCAAAATAACTGTCATGAGGTTCCCCAGGTCCTCACTTGCAGCATGACCCCCCAAGACCCTTCTGTGATGCTCATGGCTTCTTGATTTGATCTCCAAAGAGGAAGGTTCCTTCAGGCCAAGAGGGAGAGCAGAAGTGTCCTGTACTGCTACAGCACTGCTTCCTAGGAACCAGGGACAAGGCTTGTACCCCTTCACTATGGGATACTTGCATAGTTTAAAAAGCAACACTGCCTTGTGGGGTTTTTTTATCCTATATATTGTGTCTGGCCATTCAGATATTGCTACCTGTCCACTGTTCTTCAATAGCTTTAATTTGTTCATCTGTGAACTTCCAGAACACAGCCAGTTTTTTCCATTCACAGGGTTTTAACTGGTTGTGTGCTAGATTCCAGAGGGAGGAACAGATTTGCTTGGTCCGTGTACTGTGATCTTGTTTGAAGGACACGCTGAATTCTGACCCATTGCCACTATGAACTAGATGTGTCTGAAAAAGAAGGCAGATGATAAATTTTGTATCAGAGCTGGGAACCTTTCTTCAATGAGGTCCTGTACAGATGTAGCTGCTGATAGATTATTTACTCAGTGCTTGTAAAGGAACTGTGTGGCTCATAGAAACAGAACTGAAACAAAGAGTTCCAGTGTCTGTTGCTATGTATTACTAAGCTAATTGCAAAATAAGCCACTTCCTCTGGTACTTGATACACAAAAGCAAAGTAACAGCAACTGTTGTGTCAGCACTGCTGTGCTGCTTGGTTCTGTGTATGTCATGTTTAGAACACAGCTGGATTTCAGGCAGAGTTCTTACCCTTTTCTCTTGCTTCTCAAAGCACTAATCTCTCCCTGGGGAGAGGATAGGTACCATGGGCACAGCACCTGCTCGACCTGTTCCTGTCCCTGCCCTGTCAGCTTCACTTGGCTGAAATGGGGACTTCCAGATCCTTTGCTGGCACCATCAGCCATTAGGTTTATCAGGGGGACTCCCATTCAGCAAAGTGTCTAAACACCAATATGCACATGTGTGTTGAACATGGATCTAGTTTCATTCCTGCATACGTAAAATCAGATAGAAACCAAAACCACGTGAATTTTACCCTCCAGATTAAAAGTGATGTTGCTACTGTGTGCATGGCTCACCTGAAACAGGAGCGATGGGGTTACCTCTTGTTTGGGTATCTTGGCAAAAACCATGTCAATCAGTGATTTCAGTCCTAGCTAAGTTGTGCCCAGGAACATTCCTAGGTAGGTGAGCTCCAGCTATTTCTGTATTTCATAACGCTTATATACTAGTCCTTTTTCAAATCAATCTTTAAAGGGAAAAAATTTCTTTACGAATTTGATAGGGGATGACAAAGCAGATACTAAGCAAAAAAGGAAACAGTAGGCCACACTTTAAAAATACTAAGCATAAAGTGCTTCATTCCAAATTAAATTGAGAAAAATACAGCAGGGTTATTTCCCAACCTTATGAGAGACACAGAAAAAAAGTAACAGCTCAGTAAATAAGCATCATCAGGTATGTTTGGTTCCATTCATCTGATGCAGACTTTATTTCATGCTTCCTGACACATGCAAGGTACATTTTAGGGCATTCTACAGGACAGCTCCAGGCTCTCTCTGATTAGATAATTTTCTTATGATATTTAATCTTTTTTTAAAAGCCACAGAAAGAAAATCTCAAGCAAACAAAAAAAAAACCGCTTTGCAGCAGCACAGCTTCCCTTTGATAGGGAAGGGTTGAGTAGAAGTGATAAATAGAAGAGAGGGCAAACAGAGAGATGACACTCACACTTTAGTATCACGTGCCCTTCCTCTCAGCTACTAATGCTTTGTCACAAATGATAAGTCAGCTGAATGTAACAAAAAGACAGTCTTTAAAATAATGATTCAAAATGCTGTAGTTCCTATATGGTAACACCACCAGCATCATATTCCATAGCTGTAAGATTTAAGCTGCTCCAAAGGATGCACTCTCAGCTTCAGGCAACAGGATACAAAGACTTCGTTTGTATTTCCCAACATCTCTGGTGCTTCTGCAGAAAACCATCTGCTTAACACCTTTTCTTCTCTTCAGAAAATTCAATGAACAATGCTGAGAGGTTGAGAATATTATGGGCTTACTGCTGTCAGACTTTTCATGTCTTCTGTTGCAACAGACTACTTCTAATTCCTCTTTAAGCCAAAAGAAACAATATGTACCTGACAATTCCAGCTGAACTTAGTGCAAATGAAATGCACAATACAGAGTGTTCATGGAGGTATTTTTTGCAATAAGTACGCTAGATCTATGATTTACCAGATCTGTAACATTAAGTGTCATGGATTTGGACACTCAGGGCAGGAGTGGGGTGGTAAAACCAGCTAATCCCTGTACCTGCTCTGGGACAGGATCAGTATGCTCATACACTTGGCTAACTCAGCAGGAAGCAGGAGTCAGAGCGAAATCACAAACTGATATGGCAGTTACTTGTTGCCCTTTAGAGAAGCCCATCACTATGCAGTGTACATTTAAGTAACAACTAGGGAAAGAAGGTGAGAAATTCAGACAACCTAAGTCCTTCACACTTGTTGTGAAATTCTTTCCATCTCATTGATTTCATTTTATAATTAACACACAAAGGACAGAAGAGAGAGCTTCTGTTGAAGTAACTGAGCTCTTGCTAGCAAAGGAGTCACAGAACATCTTCACTCTGCTATTTTTCAACCACAGATTTTACTGTACCAAAGGATCCAGGAATCAATGTGGATCCATGTTATCCCAGCCATGATGCTGATGGCACAGTTTGGATTTGGCTTAGAATCTCTCTCCATCCCTTTATGTGTGGAGCACACGGCAGGAAAATGCTAAGTTCTGCTTACAGTTTTACAGCTAGTCAGGAATAAAACCTGTATGGGCTATAGACTTTCCCATTCCCAATCCTAACTTCTGTTCATCAAGGCCAGCCTTGCTGCCTGCCAAAAGGAACCACCTCAGCCAAAAGGCACTTCAAAATCAGAGTTGGCTTTTCCCTTAGGTATCTTGTGTTTAATGAAAGATGCCTCTTACCTGTTTCATGGCAAAATACCTTTCTGCCTTAATGATCATATCTACAATGAGGGCATGATGGCTCCTTGATGCTGTGGCTAGTGCAGTTTTCCCATGCTGAAAGCAGAGACAGTGAATCAGAACATTATCTTGGATAAGTGTGTCATAGAAGAAAAATACAGGAATTGTTTACAGAGGCCATCCCTTTTTTTTTTCCCAGTTAAAGATATTTACTACATTTTTATGGCTTTTGGGTATCTGCAATCAAAGTTCTATGCTCTACATAAGCTGTATCACCTCAGCCCGGAGGCAGTCAGCTCCCCAGTAAAAAATTCTGGTGAGGTACAGCTGCTTTCAGAAACCTGCACTCAGACTGTTGCATACTTCATGCCAGCTCACACACTCCAGTCACTGCATCCACGTTCAAACTACCACAAACACAATCCATTCCCATGCTATGGTTAAACTGGCATTTCAGATGGATCGGCTGGCAAAGCTGGAAATCGCCAAAGGGCAAACCTGTGCCTTGTTTTAGATGGTAAGAGAATGGTGGCTCACAGAATAAAAAGCAAATTACTTTCTCATTACAGCTGAAAGGAGCACATCTATAGGATTATGCTTAATAAGTGTAGAAGGAGTCACAGTTATTCAAAGCCGTTGCTGTAATTCCAGCTGCAGAGGTTTGCTCAGTCTACCTGAAACCATCTCTCCTATCAGCCCTTTGATGCACAGGCATCACGATGGCTCTACAGGGATTTCTCTGCAACTGTCTATTTTCAGCAGATCTGCACTGAGTGCAACTGCCTTGGATTTAAATATTCAGGGTGTTCTCCACATAACAAGTGCTAGGCATTTGTAGAAAATTCGATCTAAAAGAAGGCAATCCCTTAATTAGAAGGTTCATTAATTAAATTATAGGGTATTTCAGTTCTCCAGATAGAATAAAGTTCCCTAATATGTATCTTTTGAGTTCTAGCTCCTGGCTCTGCTCAAGATCATTCTAATTAACCTGTTTTCAGAAGATCATTACATTGGAAGCCAAGGGACGTACATTTTGTTACATCTTCTAGTCATAGCCATATTTTATATGTGAAGAGTCCAGAGACCACAAGAACTCCCTGGCCTCACTTCTGGACAGGTGCTCTGCATTTCACAGAGGGAGAGAGAGGCAGAGGATAAGGGGGTATTTCTGTACCCTTGTGTCAGTGTAGACACTGCTGACATCCTGCATGCACATGCAGCACAGCAGTCTTGAACATGGGGAGCTCTTTGTGCACTCACAACCGAAGACAGTTCTGCAGATGAGATGAAGAAGAGCTTCCAAGAGGGCATTTCCTGACCTCTGACAGGAGCAGATGTGTGGCATTCTCTGGAGACTGAGTACTCCTGCTGCCAGGGCATGGAGGCGAGAAAAATACTGTGCAATCAAAGCAGTCTCCCTTTCTTCCTGTCTACTGTTCAGCAAGGACAGTAACACTTTTGGCATGTCAGCATCAATTCAGTTCAAAGGGCACTGTACTTTCATATGTTCCCAGCAATGGCATGGTCTCAGGTATCATCCAGCAAATAGGCAAGGAAAAAGCTACTCCAAGAAATAAATCCAATGCAGAAAGGTGTCTTGTACCAGAACTTGTACTGGCTCAGAGCCAAATTCTCATAACAAGCCCTGAGTTCTATCAGTGTTGCCGTAATACCAGGGCACTGCCTCGCCCAAAGACTTGCAGGTGCTTAAGGTCATAGGCAAGAAGTAATTTTTTGTGTGTGCCTTTGGAATACAAATAGGTTGAAAAAAATTCCAGGTGGCTAAGGTGCTGTTTAAAGTGGACAAGATTTCATCCTGGCTCGATCCCTACAAGAACCGCAGCCCTTTGGCAAGTGTAGGCATGATTCTAAATGGAAAGGCTTAACTGCAATGCAGCATCTTACCTCAGCATCCCAAAACATACCAACCTTGCAACCCACACTCAGAGCCCCAGGCCTCATATCAGGCTAGGGCAAAACAAGACAATCCTAATCCATAAAGCTTCATTTCTCATCAGGACAAGTTGTGCAGGAAAGTTATTTTTTAAGTTACAAAAGGGCGAGACTTTGCTCAAAATAAACATCAAATCCTTCAACTCAGTCATACAGAACCACAAGAAAAGTGGTAATGGTGTAAAAGGGAACACTCAATCTTGCAGTAATTTAGCAAAATATGTAGATATTGAGTTTGGTACTCTGTCCCTTCAAAAGCAATTCTCCAGCAACTTTGCTTTGGTACTTCTTCCAGTTACTGCCGTTTTTGTTTCTGTCTTTGAGGCAGAACATCATCTCAGGGTTTAAGTATCCACCTGAATGGGTCTGGAATGTCACCATGATTCTCAGATGACCTGGAGTGCTGAAAGGCAAACTCTCCATCACTAGAGAGATGCACCTGGTGAAGCTGCATCTCTCCTGGCACTGAGCCCAGCTGCAGGTGCACAGTTACAAGCAGCCACCAGCCATTTTCCCCTCTGCAAGCCTAGACCATTTTTTATTTTTTCCATGAAAGGTCTCTAGAAGCAGTGTTTATCCTTCAAAGCACAGCTCTTCACCAAAACCATTTCAGATCTCAGCAAGCTGCAGGTATAGCAATATTAAAAGAAGACTTCCTTCATAGTTAACTTGACTTAGCAAACACAACTGGCAACTTGTGCTTCATGCACCTCTCTAAGGAAGATTATAAAACAAAAAAATCATGTAATCCTTACATGTGTGAGGAATGCAATTTACCTTATCCATGGTCTTGAGATTGCAGCCTGACTTCAGCAGCATTTCCACCAACTCCACATTGCCAAGATCAGCTGCCAGATGTAGAGGGGTTTCCTGCCTCTGGAATTGAGGACACCAAATAAATGCATTGAGTCGAACTTACTCCCTAGAAGTAGCATGCTCACAGGCTGAATCTAAAATGGATTCACAACGAGAGGTCACCTTGGTGAGAAAATACTGAACAAGAAGGAAATCATTTAACTGGTTTTGTTTCAAGCAGACAAGACAGCATATGGGATCTCTGCAGGAAAACCAGACAGAAGTTCCAGCTGGCTCAGGAAAGAGTTGCTGTTATGCCCCTCTAATGTACTGTAAACCAACAAGCTCGCTCTCTCTCTTCCCTCTTAAAGCAAGGTGCTTTGGACAGAGGGCTCCATGTGGCTGGCAACCCATATTATCTCCTCAAGTAACCTTTTCCCTGCTGAAATTCCTGCCAAGACAACTGGATATCCACAATTTTCAATAGTACATTATGCCACATGCACAACAGAGCTTTTTAGTCATCCCTGCCACAAAATGATGATACATTGCAGGAGTCTACCTGCTCCATAATGGGTTCAGTGAACCTTAAACAATACACATACAAGAAAACTCAAAACAAAACCATTAAACAAGGCCAAACCATTAACAAGAAATACAGCTAAAAGGGCATTCATCTTCATCTAAATATTTGAGTCTGAAAGAAGAGTTGTACAGTCTCTACATAGCTACATATACCCAAATACGTATTTATTTATTCTTTTACAGAAATTAGAGTAAGAAAATCCAGGCATCTGTGCGTGAAATCCAGTAGCAAATAATGGAGTAATTGTGCAAGCCATACATATATGGGAATGTTTCTTAGTATGTTTCTTGGGACACATTATCCTTCTAAGTTGAATGCTTTGTGCCTGTGCTTCTCTGACGTTGTAAGTTTACATTCTGCACGTCTGGTTAGAGAACTTATTTGGATCTTAATCCAAATAAGATCCTAATTAAAGGTTTGCACACTAAGAAACACCAGGCTCAGGGTTCCACATTAAAAGTCTTATTGGTTAATTTTACAGTTTACACTATGATCACACAATCTCATGTATTTACCTTACTTTTTCATTCCCATAAATAATTTTTTTTTTATTCATACATCCTACTTTCTTTCCTGCAGAAATTTAGGGATACATAAGTGCCTACTGTAGGCAACTTCAGGCAAGCTAGAGACAAAGTGCAAAATATTTCTAAAACGTGTGTTGAAGAAATTTACAGAGTTCTCTATTTTATGTAACCAGAAAGTCTTGTCATTATACTTTACTCCAACAAATGATAGCCCCTGTGTTCCACAAAAATGTGTATAAATTAATGTCTAGCAATAAAATGAACAATGGGAAGGGGTGAACCATAGATTTCTCGAAGACTTGTCCTTTTTGCTGTTGTGGGGAGCACCTCTACATGTAATGAGGGAGACCAGGCTGCATTTCCCCAGCACTGAGCCACAGTGCCCCAGATGGGACTTGACAGGCCTGCTGGGACAGTCTTTCCACAGCTGAGATGTAGGGCTGGTGGGGAGGGGGAAGAGAGATCCTCCTTGAAGTGCCGCAGGTGGCAGGCCTGTCTGTACAGCTGGAGCATTGGAGCCTGTCATGGTCAGGAGCCAGTGTATGTGAGCTCTACATTCTTCTGCCATACAGACCATGGGCACTGGATGTCACTGAGATTTTTGGAGGCCTCGTTGTCAGCCAGGTCACTGTAGTCCACCTCTACCACCACTCTCTCAGATACTGGATACTTTCTGTGGTAGTTTACTTGCCTTGCTGGTTTGGAGCATCTTCTTTGAGGAGACACTTTGCATTCATGCTCAGTAAGAGCCATCTCCAGAGACTTGTGTGAGACTGCCTCTGTTATGATCCCTTTGTCAATCCCTTAGTCCCTAGAGCAGCTAGGGCCCCAGCAGCTGGGCTTCCCTACCTTCCCCACACTGGAGCAGTCAGGTGGCAGTGTGCTTGCTTTGCTGACAGATGAATACTTGCTGCCTACCTGAGAGGTCATTCAGAGATGGACACCAGGTAGTTTTGCTTCTGTTGTCATTCTTGTTTTTTCCCTTTCCTCTCCTGCCACAGGCCAGGCTGCCTCTTTTGAATCTTCCCCCTTTTGCCCCTCAGCAGGAGCTGCAGTTTCTCTTTCTAACCAAATCAACATCTACTTCCATCATCTCTCCTTGAGTTCAGGCACAATTACTATATTTGAGGGCTAGGTCTCTAGTGAAGCAAAGGTGTGACCCCTCCAGCTAAGTGAGGTTTCACTTACAGTGGCTTCTCAGTGTCCCTTTGCGTGCTCCTTGATCAGGAAACCCTTGTTCTCTTTTGAGGGCACTGGATGGCAGCTGGGTAGGCAAGGGCCAGACCCAACACAGCATTGGAAATCCCTGTGTTTCACCAGGGCAGGCAAAACTCTCTTCCTTCAGATGGTGTGTGAATTACTTGGGACTACTTTCCTGTTAAGGCATGAAATCCTGAACCATTGGAGGCAGTAAGAGCCTCAGGCACATGTCCAATTCCTTCCACACATGATGCCACCTGAGAATTGACTGCCTCCAGGCAAAATCCTCTGTGGCATTCCCAATTAGTTGTTAATTGTTACTCACAATAATCAAAATCATGCTCACAACACACACTAGTACGAAGAGTGTGATTGTGTGAAGATATTCAAGAAACTGAGTAGTGCTGCAAGAAGGTGAAAGAGATCTGTCCTGGGAGAGGAGAAGAGGCAAATGCCATTCTTTCCTCTCTCAGCAAAATATCTTTTCAAGGAGGGAAATAAAAAGGTGTAATTGTTGATTTTCTCCATGAGATGGTCACCTGAGTACACCTGAGCAGCATTGTAAGGCCCAAAACCACCAGATCAGGTGCTTTTATCAGGTGCCAGTGCTTTCATCATTGCTCTACCAGGCAAAGCAGTACAAAATGATATGCAACATAGCAAAAGCAGAAATGGACATTAACAATTATAGGAGGTTTTGTATAGCAAGAAAGGGATCGAGCATGACATCATCAAAGTAAGTATGGCACAGGTCAGTGGTGGATATGATCTGCAGTGAACTGATCTGATCTACAGTGAACTGGCCAACAACCAAGCAGGCCTCCAAAGACCACTGTCCATGATGGGCTCAAGCCAGCATCCTTTCCATTAACAGCTGAGCACACTCACTGATGCATCACAGAAACCTGTGACCTTGTCATTCACTGTTGCTGTGCTGCTCAGCTCTGCTCAGCTCTGTCTCCCCCAGCTCCCTGAGCACCCCAGTAGTTCAATGTGGGGGCACAGAGTATGGAACAGAGGAGGCCTTGATGCTGCACAAGCATTGGACAGCAACAGCTTTCACAGCGTTGTCTTACCAGCCCTGTTTAGGCCACAGATACAAAACACTGCACATGGTGGGTTGATTCAAGGAAAAATTATCTTCTTTCCAGCCAAATAACATTCTACACTGGGCTTCCCTCTGAAGCCAATATCAATTAGACATTTTTGTCACTTATCACACATAAACCATGTGTGAACACTTGAACAATACACTACCTGATAATTTTGTGAGTGTTCAGCATTGTGCTATCCTTATCTTGCTCAAACAACATTAGCACAGCATGTACCAGTGACTAATACTTATGTACACACACAAAAAGATTAAGAGGGAACTGCCTCTTCCTTCCTATTTTTTGTACCCTGAGCTCATAAGGAAAAAAAAATTCAAGCAAAACCCACATTATCTCCCCTATAGCAATAAAGCTGTGTAAATTCCCAGCTTTTCTTATGTGATTTAAGGAGTTTATGTCATGATTGGCATCCAAAAGGCTTCTTACTAGCAGCAGATTATTACTGATAACTGCTAAATGGAGAGGGGAATTCTTCTGCTGTGGAGGGAATATAATAAATTGTTATACTTGGGTATATTATTACAAGCTCATGCAAACAAGAAAGAAGTTCTTATAGAAGCCCACCACTTGCAAAGGTGACATGGTCTGGCAGAGGCTCAAGGCTGCAGAAAATACACCTAGATCTGTGGAGTTATACCAAAGGTGGTAGCCTGCTCCTCCAACACCCACAGGAGTGGTAAACAAATACAGCTGAGAAGACTGGAAAGGCTGAGTGCATGGGGTGAGCATCAGTGTGCCACCTCTTAGGAATGCAGCAAGGCACTCCTCTTAAGTGTTCCCACCTGGGGTGTGCTGCTATCCTGACAAGAGAGATTAGGGTAATGCTCCTGCTCCCTCAGAAAAGTGCCTTTTGCCCTTTGTGGAATGGCCTGGAGACAGACTCATTCTGTATTCCGTAAACTGATGTTGCAATCTACTTTCCAGGAACAAACCCTTGTCACGGTCGCTGCTCGAAATGCTCTTGGTACTAAAGCGACTTGCTGTTGTATTTATAAAATATGACAAATTACAATTAGTAAGACAGATGTTTTATTTGAGTGATTATTTATTAATATAACCAGGGCACAGATGCAACACCAGTCAAAACCCACACTGGTTGGTAAAATCACTTTGTTGAAACTGTGACTGATCAGTTTCTTGTGAAGTACAGCTAAACAACAATTCTTTACCAGTACCATTCATGGTGCCAGGCACCAGTTCACTGTCTTTATAAAACACAGCCATTCTTCAGGGCTAGAGAAAAATAAAGCAAGCTCTTATGCAACACTGTGATGAAAACATTTGCAAAATATAAGTTACCATTTTTTTAGTTGCTTCTGCTACAGAAAACTAAAGAGAACAAGCAGCACAACAGCTGCCTGACATTTAAATCATTTTGAGCACAACATAAATTCTTATTCCTTGGTAGCTTTCTGCAAGAGGCCAGTGATCATGGCATAAATCATGAAGTCCAAATTCTATTTTCATCCTGTACTTTAGAAGTGGAAAATAATTTCCTATTCATACAAAATCTCAAATATCTGTAATATCTAAACTGAGAGAGGATCTGGATAATACAAATACCTCTTTCTTTTTAAATCACAAAGAATGTTGGCACGCAGATTTTGAAGGCACTGAGGGTGCATTTACCTGCAGAGGGTGAAAGCACTGAAGCGTTTATTTACATTTTAGTTATCTTTATTCAAAATTATGTTGACTGTTTGCCCATATCATTACTACTGCTAAGTTCAAGCAGGGCACTTTGCTCTTCTTCTGTGACTGTCTGACCCTTGCCTTAGCCTGGCCAAGTTTACTCTGCACTGCACCAGCCTGCTCAGGCATTCACTGGGTTGGCAACAGGATGGTCTGGTTGGCAACTCTATTGGTCTGTATGTGTTGCTAACCAACATCTAGAAACCATATAATAACATGTGTAGGAAAAAATTCAAGGAACTACTCAACCTCATTCAGCTGTCTGAATTCCCATGGAAAGACGGGACAGGCTGAGCAGCAGTAGAAGAGTTATTCTGATAAACACTCACCCCAGATTTAGGAACCAGGTTAATATTCTTATCAATAAGAAAAGTAACAAAGGATAGATGTCCATTAGATAGAATTGCAGCCTGCAAAGCACTGCTGTTGTTCTGGAAGAAATTTAATACACAGAAAAACTTACATTTTTATTGCTGAAAAAAACAGTATTAAAGAGAGGTATAAATATAGGATAATCTTACATTTAAATTTGTCTTAGCATCCCCTCCACCAATAAAACCTTTTGACAAGATGATACAAAATGAAGCAGATCAGCAGTTAGCATTATGTTTTTGTCAACAGTGAAGGAAATTCCCATTTTTACTATATCACAACAAACATACTAAAGAACACCTGGATCCTATAGCCCCATTCAACTCCTCCTAAAAAAGAGGAAGATCAGCATCATCATCTGTGTTGTGGAATGGACAACAACAATCGCAACATGTCTCCTACTGTGCTAATTAGTCTGTTAGACCCTTACCAAACAAGTATGGTCACATTACCCAGTAAATCCATAGAATAGTTAATAAATCAATAGAAAAACAGATTAATAGAAAATAACTTTGTAAAATTAATTTTTACAAAATAATTCTGCTTAAACAAACAAGTTCTCATTCTGCTAGAATCATAAACTTCTTGCAGCAGGCTAGCCAAGGCCATTCAGCAGATATGAGTTGGACTGCAGTTCAGGAATCAGATGTAGAGAACAAGTTTGTCATCAGATCAAATACACTGCCAGAAAGGAGGACTTTTAGTTATCCTTGTTGGTTACATTTTGTAGTCCTCTGTTGTACTAGTGGGCATAAAGAAAAGCAAAAGCTACTCCATCAAATAAAGCTAATGCTATTTTACTTCTACATTGGTTTCATTCTGTTAGTACTCTCTACATTCCCCATTCCCTTTTTTAACCCGTTTTATTTAAAAAAAAAAAAAAAAAGGCAGAGCAAATATCCTTTGTTAGTAAGGTCCTTTTCACAGTCTAGTATGTCCCACTAGGAGGGATACTGTCTACGTACCTGAGTTGAAATATTGATGTCACTCCCTGCCTTCAGCAAGAGCTCAGCACATTTTTCACGACCTCCTTCAACAGCCAAGTAAAATGGAGTTTCTCCATTCTAGATCAAAAGAGACAAAATGTCTGTTCCAATTTAAGACACATGACTACAATACTGAGACAAAAAACACCCACAGTAGACCCCATCAGGCTCATCCAGCTCTTGAATGACATTGCTACTCACCAGCAGTGAAGTGACAGATGATGTTTGTCTGGACAGATGTATAGTAAGGTTTACAATACAGTAAACTATTTCATAAATAATAATCATGCTCTTTTTTGTGGGCAGTAATTGTTGCCATTCAACACCAGGCAACACCACTAGTATACTAGTACATACAGTAATTCCAACTTCTGTCAGTGCAATGCCATGGATTTCTGACAAATCTACAGCCCCAAGTGCTAGTCATAAGGAGAACTTTAAGCAGAAATAACCCTGTTTCATATTTATTTCATATCTTTTCACACTGAAGGAGTATCCATGTCTCCACAGCAAGTCTACAACACGGGCTACATCAGCTACACAATGATCTAATTCCTGCTTCTCAACATCTAAAATACACAAAGGTTTAATGGAAGTTACTCTGGTGTTTCAACAATCACGAAAGAATCAATAAATCCTAATTTTTCATTCCTTGAAATCCTGACATTATTCTGGTAAACTTAATACATTTTAGTACTTTACTCATGCTATGGGAAGAGAGATCTGTTCATTCCCAGATCACAACAACTCCAGCTGGACGGGAGGGTCACACCATTAGCCATACCAAGACAGCACAAGCTGTCTTGTACACAAGCTTTGTGTACAGAAGCAACATCCTTAGACAAGCCTTGGAAACACAAGGGCTCCACATTTCAGAGAGGCTCATGTGCCTCGCAACAGGCACAGCTGAAAATAGCAGACAAGTTGGATAAGAGGGAACTTCTCAACTCATCAGACCGTCACTGATAAACAAAGAGAAGGGCCTTGGGTAGGAGTTACTCATTTTGCCCACTAGCCCAGCAGAACAAATCATCAGCCACACAGCAGGTTCCCACAGTGGGCATGCCAGCCCACAACAAAGGAAATTTCCTTGCCCAGGTTGCTCCAGCTATCCCATAGAAGAAACAGAAGAGACATGAACCCTTTGCAAAGCAAGAACGATGAGATGAGCAGTTAATGCTCATTTCCTTCCTCCACTCCTTGTTTAAGCCTTAAAAGGAAGCTTGAGAGCACATTAACTCAGGGATACAACTTTCCCAGCTAATATGCAATTGATGAATATGCTAGCTGACCTCACCAACACTAACCCAGGAGAGCAAATTGGGTGGGCTGGCAGTGTCTGCAGCCAGTTTTACGCAACTGAGTTCAGATGGCCAAGGTACAAATTACATCTGCTGAGGTGCCTGCAATGGTGTGTGCTCAGTATGCAAGTCAAACTGGCCCAATGAATAGGCTGAAAAGCACCAGAAGTGCTTAAAAGTGAGATGTTAAAAGGAAAGGGATCACATGGCTAAAAATGCTGGATGACAGAAAGCAAGGGGGTTAAGGCCTCCAGCAGTTACCCAAGGGCTTGCCAAGTGCAGGGGTGGATGTATGTAAGGGATAGAGGAGAGGGGAAGACACTGAAGGAGTTAAGAGAGGTTAATATATTGGACAAGGAACAAGGAAATAGGATGCAAAGTTACTAGGAAACCAGCAAGACTAATGAAGTGTCCTCAGTGCCACATCTCTTCCTTTCAAATTTGATTTTTTAGAACATTTTTCAAATCTCTAACTTTATTTCTTTCAATAGTTTTGTGTACTTACCTGATTGAGGTCATTTATTTCCTCCTATTGTTCAAGTAGAATTTCTACAACTTCACTGTGACCATTTTTGGCTGCTAAATGCAATGCTGTGTTTCCCTCCTTGAAATTAAAATGTCAAATAATATATTTTAAAATCCAGAATAAAGACATTAACTAAAACCAACAAAATGCCTTTGGTCTTTTACATAAAATTCTCTCTTATGTACAAAAAGAGGGAGCCAACTACACACAGCATGTGACAAGATTCAGTCTAATCTTTCTGATATAGTTGGTTGTCTGAAAACTTCAGTGTACACCAGCAAAAAGATCTGAAATTCTAACTGCCAACAGGTGAACCAGAAGAAAACTTCAAGTACTGGTTCCCGCAAGGGAGGGTATTATACTAAGCCCCCAGGACCACCAATTTGAAGAGTAAAAAATCCTAGGCCAGAGTATAGAAATTTGTCACGGCTTTCATATCAACATCACAATCTTTGATCTCTGTCACCATCAGTGCAATTTATTTCCAGGAAATGAAGAAAAACAAAACAGAAACAAAACCAAAAGACCACACCACCAAGCAAAAAAAAAAAAAAAAAAAAAAAAAAAAAAAAAAGCAACAACAACTTCAGGCGGAGCAGTAGGTTTTGAATTAAAAGAAAATGTAAGCATACAAAATAGTATAAAAATGGCTAAAAAATTTAGAAGAGTTCTAATTCTTGGAAAAATGAGAGTCCAGGACAGTTTTTCATTCACAGCATTGAGTGGGAAGGAAGATGTGGGTATCCTTTTTACCATTGATGGTTACAGTGTGATTGGGTTTGGTGACCCAGCAGATGAGTTTCTGTCCTGGCTTCTTACCAAATTTGCAGGACCACAGCACTTACCTCCTGGTGCTGTCGACACCTTTCAACCTCTGCTGATAAACTGCTTAGCATAGCAGAGCTCTGGGTGGCACTGCAGCTTTTGAACTATTACCAGAATACCAAAAAACCCAACATCACTTCCTGAGTGCGTGCTTACGTGGTTCTGTAAATGCAGTATCTGACAATTCCACAATTTTTAATGTATTTGTCCTTACAATGCCTCAGATGCAGAGAAATACTAACTTGCTCCTAACTTCCAGGAACAGCAAAGTAAGGAAAAATAAATTTTAGAGCATACTTTGAAAATTTCTAAGATACCTTAAAATAGCATCAAAGCAAACTCAATCAGATTGAAGTGTTAAGGTATTGCTGAAAAAGAATTTATAGGTGTTTTTTTTCATCCTGAAGCTTTTAAACACCTTTGAAAAATTGGTCACACAGTGACACACAAACACAGGGAAACAGAGTGAAATACTGATAAATATGATCTCCCAGAAGAGGCTGACACCTTTATCACCAGGCTTTCCCACTTCTCTCAACAGAGAGCATATGATAGTCTTGCTTCGCATAAATTATGAATGTGTATGGAAAAGTCTCCTGGCAGTCATCCCACTGCCTTCCCTTTATCACTGAAAAATTATCATCCTTTTGTGTTTGTTGTAACATCTGTGCAGTGCACTCGGATATTTGACTGTATAATAACCACAGTGAAACAAAACAATCTTTCATAAGCATATTTGTAGTTGTACTTCTGTGGAAAAGAAACATTTACCTCATCTTTTTCAGATGTAAATAGCTTCAGAGCAATCAAATTTTTTATCATGTCAACACGGTCTTTCTCAGACGCCAGAAGAAAAGGCTTTTTACCTTTCTAGAAAACAATTAAGGAAAGAAACATAGTAGTGTTAGCAGAAATACTTTTCCTTCTAGTTGCTAGACATATGGCATGCATATACTTGTGTGTATCCTACATAAAAATTTATATATCGTATGACTAAGGAGATTAACACAATAGTAGATACATAGAAGAGCAGTAATTAAAAAATATAGTGTATATAAACAGATTATACATCCTGCATATCCTGAATAAAACATACAAAAACTGTTTAGAAATGGTAAAAAAGTGGAAAATACACTCAAAATCTTTTAATACTATTTTTTCCCAGTTTGAAAATATTAATCAAAATAACTGTGTCACTAAAAGTCTGAGGATGCTCAGAAACAGGCAGCAAAGAAATTGCAAGATTTATTTCCATGGGTGAACTTCTTTGATCCAAATTCTGGAAACAGAGACCAGAACTGACATATCTCAGAAGTTTCATCCAGGTGGCCTGAATTTAGCACTGTACATTGTAGGGGGTTATGGTAGTGTTGAAACTAACAAAAACTTTTCAAACCATTTACAAACTCAACTGCAGAAAGTTATCTTGACCCAAAACCATACCACTGCTCAAGACAGGAAGGCATATAACCAGCTAGGTAAAATGGCTTCATATCATGCCTGATAGTGCCTATAGAAATGCCTAGAAAAAAAAAATGCATGCACCTAGTAGAGAATTACGATGTAACCTCAACAGGTGGTTGAGAAGGTCCTTCCTCACCTTTCCCTTCCCAGGGCCTAAACCTTTGAAGGTATATTTTGTTAAATTAACTCTGTTTTGTCAGACTTGTCATTTGTAAAAAGAATTCAGAATTTTGCACCCTTGGGTCAATAAAATACAAGAAAGTCAGAAAAAAAAAGAGAGAGATTTGTTCTTTAGGTGTCAGCTCTCACAGGAATAAGTTTTCCTCATGTAAAGATAAAATATCTGACTTGGCAACATTGGACTTCAAAACAAGATCCCAACACTGTGGAAATTAAAAACACAGAAAACCTGACGAGGACAAGGCACTGCTGGGGAGTCAGTGCACCTCTGTAGGATGGCTGCACAGAGTTCTGTGCTGCACATTGATGGAACACGGCCATGCTGGCCATAACTGGCACATCTTGGCAAGGCCAGGGGTCTGTGAAGATGAGCTGTGTGGGACATGCCAGAGGCTGCCCTGTGCTGGTCACAGATATTTCCAGCTGGCTCCACAGCAGAACAAACTGCCCCATGATGTGCCAACACTTAACCCACCACAGAACCAAATGATGCCTCTGTGAAAATGTGTTTAAGAATGGTTGGGCACTGCTGTGGGAAGGATGCACAAAGGGAGATTCAGGAGGAGACACAAGAAGATGCAAGGGAGGAGACACAGGGTGACTGCAGCCCATGCAAGAAGCTTTCTGAAGCAGAGGAAAATAGTAAGAAGCAAAGAGCAGTAAAAAAGGAATACACTGGGGACTGAACCCAACCCCCTCTGCTTCCCATTGCCTTACCACAACTGAGCATCACATGCAGCAAAAGCAAGGAGAGCAGATGATGTCTGCAGTCTCACTGAAATGGGCAAGGAGGGAGGAAAGTTGCCTCTAAGTGCTTATCTGTCTGTTTCTTTTACCTGTTTCTCAGTATCCAAGTCGGTAATTAAAAGTATATGTAACCGTCAATAAATTAAAATTCATTGAAATTCCCCAAGCCAAGATTGTTTCCCCCAAAACAAAACCCTCATGACATCAAAGAAATAAACAGAAACACACTGTAGCCCATCAGGTTTGTTCAAGTCATTCAGATGAAGATCTTGGAGGAAATAATCAACTATTTTAATGCTGTTGCTCTGAGCTGCAAAATGCAGTACATTCATTCCTTCCTGAAAAATGGCAAATCCGTCTGTAAGAATGTTTGATTTTTTTCCCAACACAAACATGTTTAGGGTTGGTGAAAGTTTGTCATCAACAAATTTCATTCTTAGCCTTTTGATCAGCACCTGCTTTAACTAATTTTTGCATTATGTCCAGATTTCCAGTCCAAGCTGCCAGATGAATCGCTGTCAGGCCATGCTTCAAATAAAATGACAAATGAAGAAATTACCACCAAAATAACTTTAAATGTTTTACCACCAAATTTCTTTAAATCTTTTTTATCGATTCAGTGTATTAGTGGGTTCCAATCTTCACCTGACAGTGTGGGTGGGATTCATCTCACTGAAATTAAGCTAAATGCAATAGAGCAAGACCTAGATAAATGTTTGACTTCTTCTCCACAGAAGGTCTGGCATCTCTAGAGAATGACTGATCCCATTTCATGACAGAGGGATTAAGTCCTACCTGGAAAGTATTTTCTCTCTCCAGAAACCATATAGATAGATAGTCCTGGGTGCAGTGGATGGTATTTCAAGTGACAGTATGCAACAACTATACTTCCACGACTCACCATAATTTTTCATTTTGGCCTCTTTCTAATGTTCTCATCTCTCAAATTCTCTAAAAACTTTTTCTTTTATAGGATAAAACAAACCCTGCCCTTAACATCTTAAAAACAAAAGGTCAACTCTGTGTTGCTGCAGCCTCACCTCCAGTACTGGGGGCAGTTTTCGGTGCTGCAACACAAGGATATAAAGCTATTACAGAGTGTCCAAAGGAGGAACACAAAGATGGTGAAGGACCTCGAGGAGAAACCATATGAGAAGCAAATGAGGTCACTCAGTCTGTTCAGCCTGGAGCAGACAGAGGGGAGCCCTCCCTTCAGTTACAACCTCCTCATGAGGGGAAGAGGAGAGGCAGGCAGCGACCTGGCAGGACCAGAGGGAATGGCATAGAGCTGTGTAAGGGAAGGTTTAGGCTGGATATTAGGACACGTCCTCATATACCGTGTTCTGCACTCGTAATCATTCTAGAGGCTCTGCATGGGACTCACTCCACTTTATCAGTCCTTCCCATATTTGCAGAAATTGCAGTGGAAAACAGAGGAGGGCAATATGGAATATGTACCTGGTACGCAGGCAATAAGATAAATCTGGTCTTTGGCAAAATTTGTGGCTGTGGCCCAAAAAGTCTGCTCTGAAAAACCTTCAAAGCTATGAACAGCTGGAAGCCAGTCACAAGCAACACACTAGGGATCCATCCTGGGAATGCTATTTAACATCTGTGTTAATGGTCTGAACGATGGGCAGAATGTCCCCGCAGCAAACTTATAGATGATAATAAATTGGGATGAATGGCTGATAGACCATATTGGTGTGCCACCATCCAGGGAAGCTGTGACAGGCTGGAGAAATGGCCCGGCAAGAACATACTGAAATTCAGCAGGGGGAAACGCTAAGTCCTGCCCCTGAGGAGGAGAAAACCCAGGCAGCAGTACTGGCTGGGGACAACTGCCTGGAAAGCAGTTTGGCAGAGGAAGACCTGGGACTCTTGCTGCACACTGAGTTGAACATGAGTCAGCAGTGTGCTCTTGCAGCACACAAGGCAAATAATACCCTTGGCTGTATTAGGTAAACACTGTGACCTGGCCAAGGGAGGTGCCTTGTGCTAACTCAGGTATTCAAGTTATCCAGTACTTTGGGCAATGTGTTTTTCCTCTAAAAACATTTTTTTTCATATAAATACATGCAGTTCTAAGACAAACCAGAGTTTTTAGTGCAAGCTTTTAATTTTTGTGCAATTGGGAGCAGAAGAAAATCATCCACTTTTACTGTTCCTCGAAATATTCCTATACAGGTGAATCGAAACAAGGAAGCCAACTTACCTGATCTGCCATGTCAAGTCTAGCTTTGTGATGAAGAAGAAAATCCACCACGGACACATGGCCTCCGGCAACAGCAAAATGCAATGCTGTGTGCTTCAGCTGGAATAAGCAAAGCTTTGTTTGTCAGGTCTGTAGTACAGTTCTTTTCCCTGTGCAGGTGGTCAGGGCTTTGGAATTCTCTGATTGTTACCAAATGTGCCTGTTAATATATACTATTTAATATTTCTCCTTCAACAGTCACACTGGATCTTTATCTACATATTTTGTTTTGTTTCCTTGGATAGAATTTAGTACTGATCTTAGAGAATTTTTGTAAAACCAGAATGCTTGTGTTAGTCTACATAGTACTGTCTTTTCACTGAAATGTCAAAATGGGATTAAGTAGTCAAACACTGCGTAGGGGAGGTGCATGCAGTACAAGAAGCACCCTTGTTTATTATTTTATTGCATGGTGTAGTTTGAAAAGCTGAGGTATAGATGTATGCAGTTAGATTTGCTTTTGGTATCCTCCTTGCTTTTGACTAAACCTCTGCAAAGCAAACCAAGATTTCTCCCTCACTAAGTGTTAGTCACCTTCCTATACTGAGTCATCATCTATGTAAATGAAAGCTACCACCTTGCAAACAATGAGTAATTTTACAGAGGTGGATGGGCTCAGTGCTTCTCAAGAGGACTTCCATAAAGCAATTAGTGGTATATATTTAAAAGGGATTTGTTAAATTGGATCAACTTTTATTGGAGAGAGTTTTGCTTTCAGTTAAAGTGGGCATAACTGGGTTTAACATTAGTCACTGATAGTTTCCATACAAAGATGTCCATGAGATTTAATCAACTAATTTTAAAATTCTGTTTGTTTTCTTAGGTTCCCTGAAGATCACCTGACTTGTATAAATTTAAATTTACAACCGTATGTATCAAAAGGAGTAAAAAGGTGGGAGTTATGACATGTATGTACGTCAGAAAAAAGCCTCTTGTACTATAGAAAGAGTACTATCAAAAAGCTCATCTTTTGCCAACCTTTCTTATTTGGCTTGAGAGCACAGGGGCAGGAATGATCAACATTAACAAAACGAATGGCTTTGCCAGCATTAGATACATGCCTACTAGAATAATCAATCAAAGCACAACACCTCTGCAGCTATGCTAGTAACTCTCTCTTACTATAGGTCTAATTTAAGGATGTCTGAGTGAAGTTTCAAACTACTGGACTGGAAAGGTATTTAGTTTAACTTTCTGAATTCTGGAAAGCAAGAAGGAAGAAAAGATGATTTTTAAGTGACCTTTTAGAGTATAATGTAATTGATACTCTCAGTAATCAAGAGAAGTGTGCTCAGAGGAAATGTTTGTCTTCTTGTCTGTTTCATAAAAAAAATCAAGGAATGCACTATACTATCTTCTAAATTCCCCAATGGCTGAAAATGCATTTGGGTGTGGGAGGAAAATTTTTTCAGAACCCAGAATAAGTAACATTAGATACTCACAGGTAGATGATTTATATGTAGCCATTGAGAGGACACTGTTACACAAAACTTCCAGATTAATATCATGGAAGCATGACTGCTTTGTTGCTGTTGAAAGCACTCATGCGGAACACAGTTCTATATTTAGCTACTATAAAGTATACATCCTCACATTTTAGGCCTAGTGTTGAAGTCAGCACAAGAAATGCATTTTCATGTATCTCAGGTAATTCTGAGCTCAGGCTGGAGCCAGAGAATGCTGTAGAATACTCCCATGGCTCCATGCAAACCAAAGAGTAATACTTCTTTCTAGAAATTTGTAATGCTAGCAGCATGAATCCATTCTTAAAGTGACTGTGAGGTAAAGCCATTCCACTCAGAAACATGGAGAACTTGAGAAATTAGTCACCAAAGAGCTCTGAGGAAACACTAGAGCAGGGGCACAACTGAGAAGTCCTTAGTTCCCAATGTGATACACTGACTACTGTGAAACCTGGGAGTTATGCTGGACAAATCCTAGTGTCCATAATGGCCATATGAAATGATTTCTTCATCAGGTCCGAGAGGGCACTTCTGCAGCCTCAGCACCTTGCAGCTGAGGGGGCATGCTGGCATTCCCCCACGGAACCCCAAGGAGTCACCCTTCGTGTCAGTGATCTGTGAGGCACTTAATACTCACAGTATCTACAGCATTTATATTAACATTCTTTTTAAACAGCTTTTCCATGGTATCCAAATTGTTCGTTTTAGCAGCATATTGAAATTCTCTCTCATCTGGCAGTACTGTGGGAAAACATGATAAAAAACCCCATATTATTAAAATAGTAGCCATAACCAACATAAGGGATGATGATACTGTTTATATTTTCTGTTATTTGTACTGATTTAATGTTATGAGAATCACTTGCTTCTCATTATCAAAGCATTTCATGACTATGTTTTTCTCCTTTAGAGACATCTGGCTGATATTTCTTGTTTCAACTTTTAAGTACAACTGAAGGGAGACTTTTCACAACATGGATTACCAGAGTTTGCACTCACAGGAACAATTTGTCTATGAAGCTCCTACTACCTAACTGCATCCCAAATTACTGCATAGGCATAGCAGTGAACACTACAAACTTAATCATTAATTTCCTATTCTTTGAGAAATTGTTCTGTTTTAAAACACACCACCGAAACACAAAATATGTAAAGCAGTAACCAGTGTGACATGACTGGAAAAACAAATCAAAACAAACAAACCCCACTTTTAAACTGAGATCTTCCTTTAATGTCTCAATCCAAAAATAAGCATCTGTTTGGTCAGCTGAAGTAGTTGCAAGACATATTCAGTAACTCTAAAAAATAAAATTCCAGTGTCTGATAGTAACTCTGAAAAGTAAAATTCCAGTGTCTGAGCTCATTTAGCTGAAGGTCAGAATATTTTTTGTGTTTCTACTGTAACATTTAATTAATCACTTGAAAGAAAATTGTGTAGCAGTTATACCAGTTGCAAAAATGTTAGTAGATACTTTTAATACAATAGCATGTCACACTTACAATATAATTAGCTAGATGTCTTCTGTCTAGAATATTTTGGGCTGAAGGCCACTTGTCCAATGAAATCACCAAGAAAGCACCACTCTGTTAGACCAGGAACTACAGGAATTATCTATTCCTTAGGGCCCTCTCAGGCAAGTTCATCCTACCGCATCGTGCCTAAGTTGTTTAAGTTCATTAATGCCTAACAAGGACACAGCTTGAGGCAGTATGACTGCAGAGGATACTAAGGAAAATCAAGATGCCATTCACTTAATTGCATTTTATATGATCCCTATGGCTATTATCTCAGGGAGAATAATCACATTTTTACTGTACAAAATGAATCAGAAATTAAACTGGATACCTGCAGAGGTGTGTCCAGTTTTCCTATGAAAGTATCCAAGTGCCTCAAATAAAAGAATCATCCTTCTAAACTTCTCTGGGAATCACAGTATGTGTTACTTGAATTACAACATGCAGCCACAAGGAAGGAAAAAAAAAAAAGAAAAAAGCATTTGCAAATAAAAATGCTCTCCTGGCATTTGTGACAAGGAACATAGCTGACAGCAAAATCATAATTATGAACAGTGATCTTTGAAGAATAAATGCCTCAGTCCCAGTTTTCATAGTCATTAATCTAGGAAGTATCCAACTGAGCTTTCTAACTTGATTTCAAACTCAGGTAAACCAATGGTCAAAGGATACCTTGCTTAAGGCAAACTTATGGCAAATGCGGAAAAAAAGGTACAGCACTAATTAGCAGCAATTCAGTAAAATAAGGCCACATTCATTCCTGCTGACTGCTGTATCTTACAAGAGGATGCAAAGATAGATGCATCTCAGGACAATCAAGAATAGCCCCAAGACTTGACTGAACACTGCCTTCAAAAACAAAATAAAATTATGTTTCTTTGCTGTATATGCACCAGCAAGGACAGTTTCGCAGTTCTAACAAAAATTGAGTCTACAATGTAGACACACCATGACTCTGATTTGTTGCTCAAACTTCTGCTGCTTTTGCAAATTTTTTTTTTTCAGGTATGAAATTACAGGAGAACAAAGCTGTCAGACTAAGCTTTATGGAAGCCTTCTATCCAAGCAAGGGTCTCCAGGATTTAGCACTCCTCCTGTAACTAGCAATTACTCTATTTTCAAGTAACAGCAGCAATCAATTATCTATGTGTGACTGCCCGGTTTGTTAGGGGGTATTTTCTTTGGCACCATATGAAAGTCTGGCTTACATAATAATTATACATTATAAGAATTTAATAATTATATTCAGTTTTTCTTTTGAGCTAACTGATATTAGTACTTTGATTTTCTCTTCTGATGCAGTTGGTCTCCTTCATAGAAAGCCCTGTCAGCAGTATATCGAACATCCCAAGATTTTTCATCTCATGGAAGAGCAAGGAAGTAATAAGAAGTGCAGAAAAATAAATTGCTTTGTTGAACTCAAAACAAAAAGTGAGGTATCTTCAATTTTTTTTTCTCTTATTTATGTCTTACTTTAGAGGCCTTATTCTTTCAGGAATACCACAAATAAGGACGATTTCCAATGAATTTTAAAAATGCAGCTGAGGTTTCAGTCTTTACAGGACAGTGAAAATCCCTGTATATGTGTATCCCTACCTCCCTGGTCTGTTTTTAGCTTCCTGTTGTGATGTCCACAAGATGAAATACACAACTATCTTAAAAAATACATGGGAAAAGAACCCCTGGATTTGAATTGGCTGAAGAGGTCCAAGGAGGTCAAAAAAAAAAACAACCAAAAAACAAAAAACCCCCCCAACAATATTTGGATTCAAAAGGCAATAAAAGTAGTTTTACCCTATTGTTTCTAAAAATGAACTCATATTTAAGGGTCTGGCAACATTTTCAAAGTTTTCTCTGGGTTTTCTTTTTTTTGGAAATAAAATTACTAGAGCGATGTAGATCTCTTGCTAAGTCATTAGGATTTTTTCTAAAATAGTAATTTTCTGTTTCAAAGAAGTCATGGGAAAAACTACTAATTGAGTTCAATGGTGGTATTCTATTTCTTATTTTCCTTTTCTGCTCTCTTTGCCAGCCTGGGAGCACAAACCACAGCCCAAGATAATGGCTCCTGGCTGTCAAGCTGTGATCACAGGACAGGGGTGAAGCAGGGTTTGGCAACTACCACTCAGTTTCCACAAATCACCTGTTTTCCCTAACTGCAGCTCATGCCAGAGCAGTCTGTTCTTTCACAGACTGGTTTGCAGGTTGAAGGCTGGAAACCCCACCACTGGGTTGTGTTTCTGAATGCAAGACCCTCTGATTTCTGTGTGCCTCCCAAAATGGGGGCCCAGACTGGCTGTGAAACTGGAGGCAGATGCTCAGTCTAGGCACGTGACTAACACCAGCGAACCCTGCCAGAGCAGTTCAAAGGTGAAGTTAAAACAGGGCACTGGGCAATTTGTAGAACTTGCCCCTGGGAACACCACATGCCAAAGCCCAGCTCCCAATCCCACATCCAAAGACATTTGCTGATGTCTTTTACCAGCTGTACAACAGCTCACGTTTAACGTTGTCCTTTCCAACCTCCACCGCTCATTTTGTTCTCCGGTCAAGGCAGAAAGCAGGTTTGGGGGGGTCCCAGCAGCCCTGACGGGGCCAGGCACGCTGCCTGCAGGGAAGGCATCCGCGGCTGTGCCGGCCGCAGCGCGGGCACCCGGGCCGCGCTGCCCGCCTGGCCTGCGCTGCCCCCCGGGCGGCCAGGCCGCCAACCCCCGCGGACTCACGGCCCTCGTGGCTCACTGCCACGGCTCCCTGCACGGCCTCCTCCCCGGCGCGGAGCAGGCGGCTCAGGACATTGCTGTCCCGGGCTCCCCTTCCTCCTCAGCCAAGGGAAAGGGCCCCAGGCCGGTGTGCCGAGGGAGGTGTCCTGCCCTCGCCCCGACAAGCCGGTTCTCAGGACGCCAGCACACGCAGCCGGGCCAAACACACCCCTGCCCGCACACCTGTACAGCACCCCTCTGGTGCCTGGACAGCATCGCGGCAAGGGGCAGCATTGTGGAGCAGCTTTAGGAGTTTGTTCTAAGAGAAACCAAGCACTAAATACACTGCATTTCTCGGCAGTGGCTAGGCACTGAACGGGATCATCCTTGCTGCATCCAATCCCCCCCCAGGTCTTCTCTAGTGGCTAGCCTTATGTGCCAGGAGCAGTCAGCACCCTCAAGCGCACACACGAGTCAAAAGGCAGTCCCGTTGCACCAGATGACTTTTGAAAAGCCGTGCCATAAACATGTGTACAAACACACAGAGGTATCATAGCTTGCTTAGGATGCCTGGAGCAAGGTGGATGTATTACCAACCACTCAGTAGTCATGGAGCTCTCTATGGGAGCTCTCTATGCAGGTTGAAGACCATTTTGGGGCGTTATTCTCATCATTGTCAACCAATGTTCACTGGACAGGAGAGGGTGACCATCCCTGCACTCATGCATGCTTCACGCAGCCTCAGCACGTGAGAGACTGAGGCGCTTCTCTTATGAATTTGTGCATAACTATGTGCACATGTGGTAGCAGTATTGATCCAATCACAAGACCCTACAATTTCAGGTAGAAAAGTTTTGCACTTGCTTTTGTCAAAGTCACGTAAAAATCAAAACACACATCCCCAAAGGTTCAGGTGTTGTGAACTGATATACTGAGACCCATCTAACCTGCCTATTTCTCAACTTATCTTGATGTCCATTATGACTTTGGTCTCTAAACCAGAATTGGTATTTCCTTTCACATAGACAACAATTTTCCCACAATAGGGCATAATTTCTTTTAAAGTGACTACCTTGAATTTTACTTTAAAAACTGCCTTTGGTATTGGTATTTCAAAATAAATATAGGAAAAGTAGTTCAAAGAAAGCAGAACCACCAGTATTCAGCCTCACACAATTGTAGACACATTGGAGTTCCTTCACTGTAATTTTTTCTTAAATTAAATTACACAATCACATTAATTTCCAAGATGACTAACACCATACCTGGCCATAATAAAATTAATCTAAAAGACTCAAGAGTTTGTAACTTTAACTAATTTGGATACAAAAACTATTTTCTCAGATTCTGCTTACCATAGATGAAAAGATTTCACAGTTCTTATCTCCTTTAAACATTCTTGGTATAGACAGGCTGTGATGTTAAAAAATCTTTACAATTGATACATTTCCGTCTGATAAGACAATTTCACCAACTGTACTTCCAGTAGGTGAATGTAATGCAGCTGAAAGAAAAAACAACCCTGGGAAAGTAAGCTCAGTGAGAAGAACAAGGAATTGACTTATTAATAAATGAATCATGGAGGTTTCACTTTTACTTGCCTCCTGTGAGTCAAACGTTCCAGCAATTTCTTAAAAGGAAGAAAGGTAGGTCTGTATTACTTACGGTATACAGACTTCTTTCAATGTTAATGCTCCTTTTCAAAATGATTGACAACAGACGACTATGGAGTGATTAAGTTTGCCTACAAAGCTGGCACCAAAGGAGGGACAGATTCGCAGCCTTATATAGAGCATCAGTTACAGTAAAATCATAATATTCAGTCATGAAACACTAGCTGCTAATTTCCAGTTCTAATTACTAATACACAATACTATTTCACAGCATAGCCTGTGCTCAAATGTTATATGTAGCGAGTTCAGCACATTCTCTAACCATCTCCTACAATCTTGACTCTTTCAAATGGCCTCCATAGACTGCAGGAAGACTGACACAGAAACTTACAGAGATGAAGAATCCAAAACAAAGTGCAGAGCAAGGAAATACTGTAACATATTCCTTACTTGCCTTCACAGAGCTCTCACTCTGACAGGAAATCTGAGCACTTTCTTTAATACTTAAGATAACAGTAGTAATACATACAGAAATGAGTAGAGCCAATATAAAAATAAAATGTAAGGTAAGACCCAAGCATGCTGAATGTATAGACTTCTTCATGAAGAAGAATGCATATTCTTCATGAAGAAGAATGTATATTCTTCTTCAAAACTGACAGAGGGAATAACATTAAGATCACAGAATTGTCATCCTTTTTCTCTGTTACTCATAACAAAAAGAGGAATTCAAGACTCAAGTATTTATATGTATTTCTTAAATAAGGAGATATTTACATTACACAAGAAGTCCCATCTGCTGCTAACCTAGATCATTCACATGCTTCAGAACTGTGGATATAGTAAGTATGGAATGGCTCACATATAGGAAATAATTTACAATTAAGTTAAAGACAGCTACAAAGAACTGTCAAATATTAATAAAAACAGATTTTAATTTAAGATCAATTGAATAACACACAGAGTCACTGAGGAAAGTGCAAAACAAAAAGATTGCTTATACAGTCTTCTGACAAGAAACAAGAAAAATTGTATCACAGAAATCGTCAACAATGCTTAATAATGAACTGAAGGCCTTCTTCAGATAAAAACAGTAATAAATACGGTATAAAAAACTATAAGAAGTAGGGGGAAAAAAAGGACTTGTAAACCCTAAACACACACATTTTTGTATTGGGTTTGCATAGCTAATCTTTGGTAGCAGGGGCGCTAGAGGGGTGGCTTCTGTGAGAAGCTGCCAGAAGCTTCCTCCATATCCAGGAAAGAAAATTCTACTCAGCTCTAGATGGAGCCACTGCTGGCCAAGACTGAGCCAAGCAGAAATGGTGGTAAGGTTTCTGTGATAAGAGGTATAAGAAGATAAAAGGTTATTGCACAGTTGTAATTGTGATCACCGAAGAACAAACGGAGTGAGAACGTGTGAGAGTAACAGCTCCATACACATCAAGGTGAGTGGAGCAGGGGTGCTCCAAGCACTGGAGCTGGGATTCCCCTGCAGCCCATGGCGAGACATCTGTGCCCCTGCAGCCCATGGAGGTCAGTGGGGGTGCAGGGATCCACCTGCAGCCCATGGAGGAGACCCACATGGGAGCAGGTGGATGGATGTCTGAGAGGGGGCTGGGACCTCTTGGGAAGCCCACATTGGAGCAGGAACCTGCAGACCTGTGGAGAGAGGAGCCCCGGCTGCAGCAGATTTCCTGGTAGAACTTGTGACACAGTGGGGGAACCCACACTGGAGCAGCCTGTCCTTGGAGGACTTCACCCCATGAAAGAGTGACCCACAGTGCAGCAGTTCACAGAGAGCTGCTGCCCATGGGATGGACTCAGGCTGGAGAAGTTAATGGAGAACTATGTCCCATGAATGGGACCCCATATGTTGGAGCAAGGGAAAGACTCCTCTCAGTGAGCAGGAACAATGTGTGAGGAGCTGACCATAACCCCCATTCCTCGTCTCTGTGTGCCAGAGCAGTAGGAGGGAGAACTGGGGAGGAGAGAGAGATGTGGGAAAGGTGTTTTTAAGGTCTTACTTTACTTCTCATCCTGCTCTCATTTTTTTAGTGATAAATTCAATTAGTATCTCTAATTAGAGCCTGCTTAGTGAGTGATCTCTCCCGGTCCTTATCTCAATCCATGAACCCTTCATTACAATTTCTCTCCCCTGTCCAGCTGCAGAGGTGAGTGAGAGACTAGCTTTGGTGGCTGCCTGGCATTCAGCCAGGATCAACCCACTATGGAATTGTAATAAATAATTTACAGTCACACTACGAGTTTTATTTTTACACTAGTACTGACATATCCACAAACTTTTTGTGACACCAGGATAACTCTATGACACCTCCTTTTTAAACGGATGGCAAGGTAACTTTTGAGGCTAAGCCAACTAACTTATTTTTTTCAAGCACTTAAGAGTAGCTACTTTTTGCTATGTAATGCTTATGTAAAAATATACATTTTAAAGATATACATACAATGACAAGGTAGTACTTAGATTCTACACTTTATTGAATCAGAGGTATGAACTAAAAAAGGGACGGGTGTTCATCTTTTAAACAGCAGTTGGCAGCCTTATGTTTCCTCAGTTTCTTTTATGTCTTTCCTACCAGAAGTTCCCATGTCTGTTAACAGAACAGCTGAGTGCTCACTGACCTGGTTTAGAAAAAGTTGACTGAATCAATTTACAGTCTCAATAGTCCAGCTTATTTGGTCCAAAGCAGATAAGGGAACACTGACATGAATTCAAATGACAGAGCTATGGGTACAGTGGCATCTGACAAACAGACAAGCAGGTAGAGATGGTGCAATCATTTCAGCAATTATGGAAACAGGAAAGCATATTCTGAACTGAGCTTGGGCATCTAATACATACCATGTACACATTTGTTTGTTTAAAAAGCAAGCAAATCCCAATACGGCTGAACAACAAAACAGATGTTTCTGTAGCTGCCACTTCATTAACAGACATTGCAGTTAAAAAGCAATTTATATTTCATACAGGGTTTGGCACTGTTTGTATAACTTCTAAGAAATACGTTGTTACAATAAATTATTTTTCTGATAAATATTTAATTATAATAAAATATCTTTAAACAATTTGGTGTGAACAGAAAAAATCTAAACAGAGCATTTTAAATACTTTCACTTACATTCCTCTTTCCACATACGGACTCACAGAATACCCTTTATTCAGAAATACAAAACAATTTTAAAGAGAAAGATAGCTAAACAATAAGAAGGTTCACTATCTTGTATTTGCACATAATTCATTATTATTGCACCACAAAACCTTTTATTTAGAGTAAATTTAGTGCTATTCACTGGTAACAATTTCAAACTCTAAAGAAGTTTTCAGTCTCTCTGGTAAGGCCAAAGATCAAACAGCTGAGTCTGAGTATCCTGGAGGAATCCTTCTCTCAACCAACAGGTTTTTTAACATATTTTTAAATAAGTGAAGTTGTTGTGTGTCTCACAATGAGTCCTTCAGATCTGGTCAATCAACTCTTACTGAAGTAATTTTCAGTAACAATGAAAGCTTGATAGTGCCCTAAGTTCTTGTTCCTATCCTTTGTAACTGTGAGCCTAATACATTTTTGTGTCCACTATGAAGAAAGACATTAGCTGAAATCGAGCACCTCAACTCTTTTTTGTTACCACACAGTTAATTTCATAATTTTATTTTTACAATAAAATCAACAGGGAAGACAGAAGTTCAGGTGTGGGAAGAGGGCCTTCAGCAAGAAGAGTGGGGCACCCTAGCTAATGATTCCTGTATGTTCTAGAGAGCTAAATCAAAGTGCTACCAAATTCTGATTCTTGGAAACAAGTGGGAAAAAAGTATTATTCTCCAAAGAAAAGAAAAGAAAAAAACGCTTCATTTTACCTCTTCTTCTACCTCAGACATCATGTTCCTGTTACATGATCTAATGGTTCCAAAATGACAGGCACCTGAATCCAGCCTGCTGGCAATGCTAAACTAACTTGCAGTCACAAAACTCTATGAAATGCTTCATACAGAACATGGTACTACACAGTTATTTAAAAAACATTTCGATTGTATGTTTGGAATTGCTTGACTTGGCCTTTTTTGATACTGACTGTGAAGCTGTTAGTCCAGACCTAAGGTTAAACAAAGGGGGAAAAGAAAAAAAACATAAAAGGTTAAAATACACAATGCATACCAACACAAGTTTTACAACACTGAATATTTTACTAGATTTCATTATTTTAAAACAAGTTGTGTACCAAAACTTCCAAAAAACACTTACCTTTTTGTTCCTTGTGACGGATTTGTGCATTGCTGTCCTTTGCTTAAACCTCCTTAAAAGTAATTGAAAACAACCAAAATTAGTTACTTCAATAAAGAAAGAATGCTTCAGAAATTACATACATTGAAGAACTTTTTAAAAAATTTAATCTGTACCAAGAAACAGATAACATTTTATTATCTACAGCTTGAATATTGTAGATTATGTCACAATTTTTAAAAGACAAGACCAAAAAGCCTTTAGATTACTGAATTACAAGGGATTACCTTGAACCTTGTAACAGTTTTCAGAAATATTTCAGCATAACATAGCTGATTTTCANAGCATAACATAGCTGATTTTCAAGGTGGTAGTTAAAAATCATGTTTTTAATTCTTTTATCCTGCAAAGGACAAAAAAGAAACTTCACCTAAAGTAAGTCTTCAATTTAAATTAAAGCATGTTTGCACATGCAATAGCAATATCATTTTGATAATTTTCTAATAAAATATTCTTATTATAAGTCTTAATTGTATTCTTAAAATTCTAATTTTAATTTCCTTTTATTGCATTTTAATTTCCTATTATAAGGTTCCCAAAATAGATTAGTGATTACTTCAGGCAGATACTTTACTCCCTGCATATGCACTGTAATCTGGCCAAAAATGAACACTCTGTCAAAAAGAGAAACTACTTCAGAAAACATGAATGATACTGCTGTAACATGTTAGAGACGCAGTTATGTGATATATTTTATTAGCTACAAAACAGAATTGTGTCTTCCTCTAAGCTCTAGTTCTCATCTCTCTATTTTTGCCATCACATGATGTACTGGAGCCTCTCTTTTAACTGAATCTGAAATAACCCAGGTTGAAGATGGTTTTATTGATCTTCACTTTAACCTCAGCACTCTTACAAACACCTTTTTGAATACAGTTGTGTGTAGCTAACATACAATTTCCAGAAATGAGCAGTAATTCCTGTGTCACCTTTGTGGCAAATGGGAGGGCACTAATGAACTAACATCACATTCATAAATCTAGTTTGTCATGAAAATAAATTTGATATTTTTTAAATAAAAATATTCACTCTTATATAGGTCTTACTTAAATGAACTTGTTGAGAAAAAATTACAAAGTCCCAAAAAGTTCAAAGTACACCATTGCCAAAGTATCTTAATTGCAAAAGCAGACAATTTGAATAACTAAATATACACTAATGCATATACTTACCAGAGAAAACTCTGTTTGAGTTTTCCATATTGTAAGTCTTAGTAGGAAAATCTTCTTTTTCTGTCAGCTCCTGGATAAGGCCTTTATTTAAGCAGACATCCACATGTCTGTTAAATGACATAAGATTGGTGGTTTTCTGTTCTGAATTACAAACCGGACAAACAAGAACACTGTCTTCTTTGGCTGCCAAGAAACAGGATGAACTAATTCCTTCTGTATTTTCAGTCTTGTCAAAATGGTCTTCATTGTCTTGCGATATTCTTCTGGGGAAGAGACACTGCTTCATACACGTGTTTCTAGCTATGTCACTGAGATTGCTAGGCTGTCGTTCTTTGGGAGATTTATCAGGCATTATCTGACCAAATTTTTCTGTGCTATTGTGAGTAGAGCTGTCAGATACACTTGCAGACTGGTCTACTCCCGCTAATTGATCTGTTTTATTTTTTCGACATTTATCAACATACTCATTTTCAAATTGTGGAAGAAAGTTAAATGTATTTTCTCTTGAACTGTCATTCTTGGACTTTTCCACAGTATCTTTAACACACATCCCATTGAGGCACTCATCAATATGTCTATTAAGTTCTTCCAAATTATTGCTGCTTTGCTTCTCAAAGCAAACAGGACAGGTGAAGATCTTACAAACATTAGAATTCCGTGAATCTGAGACTTTCTTTATTTCTTCCACAATATTTGCTGATGATTTATCATCAGGAAAGAGCTGCTTACCTCTGCTTTCATTTGGAGAAATATTCTCACTGTTTAGTTGTCTTGCTGCTCTCTTTTGATCAAAAAAACTCCCTCTATGAGGTGCTTCTGAATTTTTTGTGGAATACTCTTGGCTGGACTTCTCTGGCTGAAGCCTAAGGAAATCAATTTCCTTTCCTGATTTTAGGAAACTTGTAATGCTTTTTTGTTGGTATTTCTTTTCTTCTTCAGTTAGAAATCCTGATACTCGTACACCTAATGATGAAAAAGAAACTTAAAATAATAATGTTATGAAAGCTTGATACTAACTCCTAATTAACATATTTTGAGGTACATATTCACTCAATAAAGGCACAATTTATGCTAAAAAGATGCTAGACTACCTACAAACGCATCACAACATGAATACAATTTTATCAGACCCAAGCACAAGTCCAACTATATAATTAATTTTAGTACTCTGAAGTTTTAACTGATTGCATTATAACACAAAGCTATAAATACAGCTACATAGAATTCAGTCTGAAAGTTTTGCATGAACTTCACTCATCAAAATATATTTTTCTTCAGCACTTTCTAGCATTTTAGACAAGTAAATTTTATATATCAATAAATGTTTCAAGCAGAATGCATAAGCACCTGAAGCACATCTTAGAGTCAAAACAGAGTTTACTGTCGTCAGAAATGTTCACATTTCCTGCAGAACACTGCGCTTTCAGATCTGTAAGCACCACTTCCGTTTTTGTGGTGCAAAGCAGATTTAAAAGCTCTTTTAAAGCAGCAGAATTAAGTGCTGCTATGAGTAAAGTTTCTACTATCATGATGAGGTGATTGTTATTGTATAAAAAAAGTACAACCTCAACTAGTAAAACTTCCTAAGTTACTCATTTAGCACAGATCTGTTTCACTTTGCAAAAATTACCAGGGTAATAGAAAAAAG
>VWZV01012232.1:267103-281354 GCA_013397155.1 Irena cyanogastra | reverse complement strand
GTCCCCCCCGCAGCTCCGTCCTGCCCCGGCTCCGTCCTGCCCCGGCTCCGTGCTGCCGCCGCCGGGGAAGCGTTACCAACAATAACGGGAGCCATGGGCTGATCCCCGGCTGAGGGAATTGCTGCACCTGCGGTCCAGGTTCCTTAAAAAGCTCTCACTTGGGGCAACGTGAACAAATGTCTTGGTATTTGGGGGTAAACAGAGAAATAGAGACCAAACTGCTGCTGGAGGAGCCATAGTAGGATAGAAAGCTTTTAAAATACAACATAGTCAGCTTTCCCTTCCCTTTAATTTTAATATTAAAATTATTAATTTTAAAATTTAAATTAACATTTATATTTAATATACTATATAACTATATAGTTATAATTTAATATGTTATCTTAATCATAATTATATCAAAATTATAATGTTATTATTAAAAGTAACAATTTATTAATATTATATTAATTATACATAAGATATTAACTAAGTCTATCTTATTAATTTAATATTAATTGTATATTAATTATAATCTTTGTATATTAATTAATTATATATTAATTGATCTATTAATAGATTGACATATTAATGTTAATTAATTTTAATATTTTTTAAAAGGGCTTAACGTTGTGAAATGACAACAGCTTGAGAACGTGCAGGTCTGTAAAAATGTCTCATTTTTGTTCTCCGAGCTGTGCTCATTTCCCAGCTGCAGTTTGGGAGAAGTGCTTTGGTGAGCAGTAAGGTTTGACCCTCTCTGCGGTGCTGTTTCCCCAGTGCAGTCACCCGTGTAAGATCAATAGTAGCTGATCTCTGTTAGTGGAGTGCACGCTCTCCTTCACGCCTGGCTGGGGTGGAAATGCAGGATCCCCATGCAGACTCCTCTGCCATCTGCTTCCAGCCAGGAGCTGGGGGGAAGGATGGAGCCTTGGGCTCCTCCAGCCCAGCCAAAAGCATGGGCTCCTCGCTGCTGCAGCCTCACCAGGAGCCCGTCTGTCCACTGTCGGGCAGGGGGAGGTTCCCAGCACAAAATGGGCTTTTTTGGGGAGCACTTCCCTGCTCATCTTAAATTGAAATGCTGCAGAGAGGAGGTTTCGCCCCAAAAACGCCCACAGAGGGTTGTGTGTCCAAGAGCCCCTCAGCCTTTTAGAAACTGCAGCCACAAGGGAGAAATTGCATCTGAACAGAGCAGCCAAGCCCTGCTTCCTTCAGGGATGATCCCTGTGTAGAAATGAGGGGACGCACCTTCCCTGGGATGCAGCACTTCCACTGCTCCGGGTGAATTTCTCAGCTGTGACAAATCCCCCAAACTCTGTATTTGGCCATTGACGTTTCCGGCCTCAGAGTGCAATTCTCACACGTTGCAGTGTTTATTTAAAGAAGGAGGAACACTGGCAGTCAGATTTTGTGCCAGTTTCCAGGGGAAAGCTCTCTCCCAAGCAGGGACTGTGTGTGCAGGCAGCTGGTGCATGGGAGGTGCTGGGGGCACAAGCATTGCCCTCCCACTGCTGCAGATCCTGAGCATCCTGCTCTGGTTTATCCCAGGAAAATGGTGCAAACAAAGAGGTTTAAATGCATGAAAAGCAAAAGCATCAGGCAGGCAGCCCATGGGCAGCAGGGCTGTGCTGAATTGCTCACCAGAAAGGGTTTTCCCTGGAGTGCAGGTTCCCTGGATGTGGGGTTTGGAGTGACACAGAGGTTTTCTTTCTTTTCCCTGTGCAGGACTGGGTACCACTGCCCCAGCCCTGCTGTTCCCCTTCAACCCAGCTCTTCCTCTCTTTATTTCAGCACTCCTGATCTTCTCCTTGTAAATGTGCCTCTTGCTTTTACGTGCCATAAATATTTTTTAACTGTTTCTTATCTGTCTGGGATCTGGGTTTGTGGGAGGGAAGTGATGCTGGTGATAGGGCCTGGGCCACATGGGAGAGCTCAGCTCTGCTCCAGACTCCCTGGATAACCCTGGCTGAATGTGGCAGAGATGAATTCATCATCTGGGTTCTGGGGAGGGGATGAGCTGCAGCTTGTGGCCCTGGGCTTGTCCTCTGCTTGTTGTCTCTCACCTGCTCTTCAGGAGGTTTTTGGATTATGTGAGGATTGGTTTTCACCCACTGACTCTGGAAAGCTCACGTGAGAATGCAGGTCCTGCTTAGAGAGTGAAAAACTTGTTCTGAGTGATTTCAGGGAAAAGCATTAAATGTGAGTGCTGGAGTGACTCTGAGCCCAGACACCAACCTGTCCCTCCCCAAATCCCTTCTTCTCTCTGCAGTTGATAAAACAGGCACTGCTTGGACACAAGTGATTCTGCAGCACAAGTGGCTGCAGAATTGCAATTTTAGGGCTTTTGTGAAAATTTTCAAGGTTTGAACATTTGTTTTCATTCTGCTGGGGCACCCTGGGATCTTTTTTTTTTTCCTTCTTTTTTTTCAGCTTTGGCTGTACTAAATATCCACTCAGTCCAGTGCAAAGTTTAAAGCTGTGGCTCCCATATGTCAGGGCAAGTGCATCACCCCCCACCAGCCAAGCAGGACATGTCAGGGTGCTCCCAAAAAGTTCATCCCAACACTGAAAAAATCCACATCAAGGTTTTGAAGAGTCTTTAAAAACCAACCAAACAAAAAATAACCCAATAAACAGCAAATATTCTCTCTTCCTTGCATAGAGTAAATGTGTGAAACCCACAGGATCTGGGGAAAACAGCTTCACCAGGTAACCTGCACCCTGAAAAAAAAAAAAATCCTTCTGCAGCCTTTGGCTTTAGGCTGTCCCTTCTGGAGGAACTTCTAGCAGAGCTGTAGCAGCACAAATAGATCCAATTTTTGGAAAAGGTGCTTAAATCAAGCTGTTAGTGGGCTCAGCAGAGCTCAGTCACCTCCTGCATGAACTGGCAGGGAGGATGCTGTAAAGCAAAGTAATTCTGTGAGATAAAGCAGGGAAGATGAGATGAGCCAAGGGCTCTGACCTTAAAATTTTATGAGCAAGTTCTTGTTTGCAAAGAGCAGGGCTGGGAGACGGGAGGGAAGCAGGATTCCTGCTCTTGTGTAGAGTCAGGGAAAAGATGGAAATCTCCTGGGTTGGTGCTCGCTCAGCTGTAGTTTTTTCCCTTGAGGCTGTAGCAGAACTGTGTGAGAAGAGCTAATAAAGGAAGCATTTTTAAAATAATATTGAGCATAAAGAGGCAGAGGCTGGTGCTGGGACACATGCAGAGCTGCTCCAGGGCTGAGATAAAGCAGTGACAGCAGCTGACCCCGACCTCCCCTCAGGATTATCTGATGTTCTCAGCATTTATAAGCCAAGAAGAGGCAGTGGCCGTCAGACCGGCTGGCTCCGCTCGGAGCCCCAGCCCAGATGGGAGGCGAGAGCTGCCCTCTCAGCAGCCCGCTCCTGGGGACAGCCAGATGAGCCCCTCCACCCCTCTGTTCCCCAAAAAAAGCCCAGGACAAATTGCTGGCCAGGGCGTCAGGGCAGCGTTCCTCCGCGGGTCACTGCGGCTGGGACTGTCCTGGGCATAGAAGCCACCAGGGACTGTCTCGTCTTGCAGATGTCTCCAGGGTGGCTCTGAATGAGCTTCATCTTTTCATCAGTGCAGCAGAGCTCTGGGCTAGCACCAGGCAGCCTTGTTCTTTTCATTTCTAGCTAAAAAGAAAAGCTTCATCTGTCACAGAGTGGAGCCACAGCAAAGCCACTGAGTTGAGGATGGTGCCTGTGCCCCAGCAGTGCAGCTGCCACTGACCTCTCCTGTCCAGGCAGGGGAGACACCTCCTGCCTTGTTTTTTGGTGGCCCAGCAGCAGGCAGCTCCCACGGCCCTGTCTGGAACACTGAGCATGTTTATTTAAGTTCAAATCAAATGTTAAAATAATTCTGAGCAAGTGTTAAGTGAGGGTGATTGGAGTTTGCATGACTCCACATCCAAGCTATGATTTCTTTAGGGCAGAGGAGTTATTTTCATTAACTCTTCAGTGCTGGCTCTCTCTGGCAGGAGGAAAGGTTGGATTAGCTGGATGTTGATGTACAGACTCGCAGCCCTTCCGAAGCTGTTTTAAATCAAAGAGGGGTAGGTAAATGTTTGCCTGCGTTTCCTGTGCCGGCCCCGCTGTCCGCAGCCTGGGAAGTAGCAGGATCCAAAGGGCAGCTGTTAAACAAAGTGAAAACAGACAGAGGGCTGGGGCTGCCCCATCTGCTGCCCAGGGCCAGGCAGGGAATCCTCCCTCCCCCAGCAGCGGCTGGGCCAGGGTTTTAGGACAACAGGGAGAGGAGCTGGGGGCTCTGGGGAGGGGGCTGTGGGCTGGGGGTGCTGGCAGGGTGTGCAGTGGCATGGGCTGGTACCCACAGGGATGTGCTCAGGTTACCATGGTAACCAGGGGGATGCAGCTGGGATCAGGTGATAAACAAGGTGAAGTGCCTGGGATGCTGTGGTGCCCAGGATGCTGTGGTAGCCAGGGTGATGTGTTGGGGATGCTGTGGTGCCCAGGATGCTGTGGTGCCCAGGGTGATGTGTTGGGGATGCTGTGGTACCCAGGGTGAAGTGCTGGGGATGCTGTGATGCCCAGGGTGATGTGTTTGGGATGCTGTGGTACCCAGGGTGAAGTGCTGGGGATGCTGTGGTGCCCAGGGTGAAGTGCTGGGGATGCTGTGATGCCCAGGGTGATGTGTTTGGGATGCTGTGGTACCCAGGGTGAAGTGCTGGGGATGCTGTGGTGCCCAGGGTGAAGTGGTTGCCATGCAGTTGTGATAGATGAGTAATGCCATGGTTGACTCTCACAATTAAAAGGCAAATATCATGTGTATATGTTAGGAGAAGTTTTATAGACTTAGAATTATGTTTAACCCCCCTTGCATGGTTGTCATGGGGTGCCCTGGGTTCAGGATGTTTGGGAGGGTCAGCCTGTTGCTGACAACAACACTTGAGCTCTAATCAAGATGTAAGGAAGTAAACTCCACCACTGGACAGCAAAGAAGGAATTGATGGACAGAACTTTGGGAGAGGCTAAAAGATTAAAAAGCAAAACCTCCATTGAGCGGGTGAGCACATGGTGGGGAAAATCCTCTGCTCCCAGCACTGTAATATTTTCTGTATTCAGTCTTCTGTTGTATTTTTGATAAGGTTTTAATATACCTTTTAAGTTTTGTGGAAGTACAATCTCTGACACAGTGGTAGCCAGGGTGATGCAGTAGGATGCAGTGATAAACCCAAGTGATACATTTGGGATGTGGTGGTACCCAGAGTGATCCACTTGGAATATTTTCCTACCACCACCTTGCACTCCCCCAAGCAAACCTCTGCAGGTTAAAGGGCTTTCCCTTCCTTTTCCTCTCTCCTCTTTATCTTCTGCTCAAGTCCCATACAGGTCTGTATTTATCCATCCAGATAACAGGAAAGCCAGTCAGGCTTGGCTGCTCTGATATTGTCTTGATAGGAATCACTGCAGGATGTTTCAGGGAAGGGGAGCAGGGTGATGTTGCTGGCTATTTATAGTGGCCATAAAGCCCAGGAATTTGTTCTGTCCGTGGTTTAAATGAGGTGTGCAGGAATCTCCTGCCATCCCCTGCAGGAGTGGGTGGCACAGGCTGGGTCTGGGGGCAGCTGTGTCCCCTCTGCTGCCTTTGGTGAGGAGAGGCTGCTCAAAAATGCAATAGGAACTCCTTGGAGCTGCTGAACTGTCTTTCTCTGGAATTTTTTTTTTTTCTTTTTTTTTTTTTTGCCAGGGCAAACTTCTTTCCAGGACTTGGCAAAGCAGCTCATTTCTCAGCCAGGCACTCCTGAATTAACACATCTGTTTAATAAATGGCCACAGTGTCTCATGGCACCTTAAGCCCAAAGATGTTTCTTCAGTTGTGCTGGGTTTTCCTCCACTCCAGCCCCATTTTCCTGGGAGCTGCTGTGAAGGGACAGAGGGGATTTGTGGGAGCTGAGCCCTTTTTCCTCAGCTTTGGGCTTTACGATGCTGTTTGTGGCAGGGTGACCTGGGCTGTGCGTGCACGGGGGTTTCCTCCACGAGGAAAGCTCGGTGTATTTTTCAGAGAATCATCCCCAAAGTCGGGGTACGGTGGGGAAGCAGTGCTGCTGATGCTGGACCTGCAGCGGGGTCGGGATAAATCCCGTTTCCGTCTCCAGGTCACGCGTTAGGCGGGAGTGGCACGTGGAAAACGAGCCGGGTTTTGTGAGTGTTTCTCGCTCTTTCACAATCCCTGCGAAGCGAATTTAACGCAGTTTCAGTTTGGGCACAACAAAGCGGAGCTGCAGATCAGAAACACATGTTGTGAGTGCTGCAGGCACCGAGTGAAACCTGATCTGCCGAGGTTTCCCTTAAATCTGCACTTTCTCATTTGGCTCTCATATTAAAGCTGTATTTCAGAGCTGTCCAACCCTCTCGAAAGATGATGAATAACAATAAAAACATTCACTGGAGGACTGTCATCATTTCCAAAGGAAGTGTAATAAATACTTTACGACAGGGCTTTTTTTTTTTTCCCTATGTACAGCCATAAACCAGTTTTAAGTTACAACTTATTAAGCCTCTAAACAATTAGAGCTTGGCTGTGGGGAGGGTGCTGGGGCTGGTCCCTGGGCTGGGATTTGGGTTTGGGAGATCTGGAGGGGACAACTTGGCTTTCCCGTGCCTCAGTTTCCCCTTGTTGAGCTGTGGGTGTCGATGGTCTCTGAGGTGTCAGGGTGTAGGTCAGGCTCTCGTGGCACAGATCAGTGATGAACCAACATCTCCCGAGCTTGGTTCTTGTGCAGAAGGGAGTTGTCCTTTCCCTCAAGGCTCCCTGTGTGTGTCCCACCTCATTCTGGTTAGAAAACAGACAACAGCTTTTTGGCAGTGCTGTGTTAATGGTTGGACAATCTTGGAGATCTTTTCCAGCCTTAATGATTCCACGTTTGGCAGCTTCAATTAAGAAAATAATGATCCCAGCCCTGGTGGTGCTCCCAGGCCTCGCCTCCCTCTGGGTGGGAGCACTGGCCCCACAGCCAGGCTCGCTGCAAATCCCCTCTTCCCTCCCCAGAGCTTCAGCAGGGGAAAATCTGAGAGGAGCTGCTGGGAACAGCCCGGCCAGGAGAGGCTCACACCTCCCTTTGTTTGCCTTTTCTTTGCCTTTTGGCTTTGCTGAAGGAGAATGGAAATAAAAGGGGCTGGTGGCCTGAGGATGGTGGGTTTGCAGCACCTGCCTGCTCGGGCTGCAGCAGGAATCTGCTGGAAAAGCTGGGTTTGAGCCTGCCCCCGTTCAATCCTTGCTTTGGGTGATGGCTCAGGAAGTTCTGCACGGACCTGGCATGGGCTGGGAGGTGCCTGGGTGGGACTGAGGACGGGCCAGGATTTGGGATCACGGCAGAACATTTCAGTTGTGATCTCCCTGCCACCCTTGTGTTGCTGGGGGGGTCCCACAGTGGTTTTAGCTCTTCCCACAGTGGCTGCTGTGCACAGCTGGAGTCAGAGCAGATCCAGCTGCCTTTGCTGCATCCCCAGGGCAGGGATGGAGGCAGTGCAGTGGGCAGGATGGAAGCAGTGGGCAGGATGGAAGCAATGGGCAGGGATGGAAGCAGTGGGCAGGATTCAGGCAGAGCAGTGGGCAGGATGGAAGCAGTGCAGTGGGCAGTCCTGCCCCAGCTGCTCTCCCGAGGGTTTGTGCAGCCCAGCCCGAGACTGCAGCAGGGAAATGTTGGAGCAAATTGCTTCCAAATGCAAAGCTGCAGAACCTGCTGCTCTGTCCCTCGTGCTGCCACCCAGCCCCAGGCTCGGGCTCTGCAGAGGGGATCCGTGGGCAGTGCTGGGGTCCAACACCAGCCCTGTGATAATTGCTCCCGCAATTCACTGATAAATTCACTTCAGAGCCCAGAAATTCACTTGTGACTCAAAGAAGGTGTTTCTGATGAATGCTTTGCCCTGCTTGCTGACGGAATTCCAGGTTTCTGACGCTGTGTCATTTCTAATCCTGCTCTTTGATTTCCCTCCTTCCCTGCACTGGCTGTCTGTGCAATTACATTGCTGTGAAAATGTTGCTGGGGAGGCAGGGGGAACAAGAGCCACCCCGGGAGCAGTGCCCCCCTTCTCTGGGTGTTTATTCACCCTCAGGTGCTGCTTCAGAGAATCCCAGACTGGTTTGGGTGGGAAGGGACCTTAAAGCTCCTCCAGTGCCACCCCTGCCATGGCAGGGACACCTGCCACTGTCCCGGGCTGCTCCCAGCCCCAGTGTCCAGCCTGGCCTTGGGATATCCCGGCAGTGGGATAACGATGCTGAGGTGTGAGGCAGAGCTGTGCCCATCCCCTGGCTGAGCAAGGACTTCCCCCCTTTTTCCCTGCTGCGAGCTTCAGGTGTCCCAAACCATCCCAAAGCAGGGCTGCGGGCTCGGGGAGCGCGGGATAGCGATGGAATCCAACATTTCTCAATGGCCTGTGCCATCTAGTGGCAAAGCAGGGCTGGAGCCGGGGCTGGGACTGGGCGCTGGGAGAATTCCTGGATTGCTGGGAGAGTCCTGGATTATTGGGAAAACTCTGGATTACTGGGAAAATTCTGGATTGTTGGGAGAGTCCTGGATTATTGGGAAAATTCTGAATTGTTAAGAGGGTCTTGGATTATTGGGAAAGATCTGGATTATTGGGAGAACTCTGGATTATTGGGAGAATTCTGGATTATTTGGAAAAATTCTGGATTATTTNAGGGTCTTGGATTATTGGGAAAGATCTGGATTATTGGGAGAGTTCGGGATTATTGGGAAAATTCTGGATTATTGGGAAAATTCTGGATTATTGGGAAAGTTCTGGATTGTTGGAAAAGTTCTGGATTATTGGGGAAATTCTGGATTATTGGGAAAATTCTGAATTGTTAAGAGGGTCTTGGATTATTGGGAAAGATCTGGATTATTGGGAGAACTCTGGATTGCTGGGAGAGTTTGGGATTATTGGGAGTGTTCTGGATTGTTGGGAGAGTCTTGGGTTATTGGGAAAGCTCTGGATTGTTGGGAAAGTTCTGGATTATTTGGAAAATTCTGGATTATTGGGAAGTTCTGGATTGTTGGGAAAGTTCTGGTTTGCTGGGAGGGTTCAGGGAGCCCTCTGGGGCTGTGGGTGCTGCTCTGGGGCTCTCCCCTGCAGCAAGCTCCAGTGCAGGTGTTGGATGCAGGAATTTGGGCTTTGCCCGTTCCCTGTGCCTGGGGTTCTGCCCTGAAGGGAAGGGCTGGGGCCAGCACGGGCCAGGGGCCACCTGCTCCCTGTCCTGCTGGTGCCAAGGGCACAGCCTCCCCCAGCAGTGCCCAGGAGCTGCCCTGCTCTGGTCCCCTGTGTCCCTGCAGCTCCCAGCGCCCTCAGGGCTGCTGGAGTGCTGAGATAGCAAAGTGAAAAAGATCTCAATCTAGGATTTTTACTCGGTAGTGCAAGGCAGAATTTCTGTCTGCCTGCCCTGCACAGCCCCAGGGATCCCCAGCTGCAGCTCCTGGGCCTGGGCTCGTTTCTGGGCAGAGATGAGCACTGAGCTGTGTGGCCAGCCCTTAAGCCTGAAACACAAGGCTAGAACAGGTTGCTGAGTCTAAAACCCAGAAAAGAACCCGAAACAAACCATCCCATTAAGCTGGGTATTTACACTGCTATTTCCAACCTAATGCTCTCTGCTATTTACTGAGCCTAAACCACAATATTTTACCAAGTGCTCCAGAATCCAAGATGCATTTTTGCAACTCCAAGTCAGTGGAAACTTTGCAGTTTATTTTTCCCTTTGGAAAGTAACCAATTCCTATTTTTGTCCTGCTAAAAGCCCACATCATCACCCTCCAGGCTCCTGCAAGCAAACATTTCTCCCCCCCTTTGCACCAAAACTGCCAGGCTTCCCCCAAATTCAAACAGTGAATTGCTACTTTGTGACCCCAGTGCACTGCTCCCAAAGAGAAATGGAAAATGCTGTGGCAGGAACACAGGGATGTGTCAGTAAAGAAAACCAGGCAAACTATTAAAGCCCATTTAATGGTGGCTTGCTGGATGTGATCTTTCTTAGAGGGCTGGATGAAAGGGGCTGGGTTATCCCAGGTCTGAGTGCTCCCATTGTTTTGCTCCCTTCCTCTGGAGCATCCGGCCTGGCTGCTCTTGGAGACAGGATGCTGGAGCAGGGCAGAGCCTTTCATCTCCCACAGCCCTTCTGCTGCTCCCACAAACGGGCCCAGTCTGTAAAATACGTTGAAAAAACATTTTTATAGGAACTGGATTGTGTCCCCTGTCCTCAAAGGATCCCTTCAAGCCCATCAGCAATTTTCCTTCAAAGGTTTTCTCCTGCCCCAGGGAACATCCCCTGCCCCTCCCCAGCTCTCTGTGCTTTAAAAGCAAAGTTTGCACCTTGCTGAGGCTGAACTGTCCCAAAATAGGACTTCAGGTGAGATAAAACCAGACCTCAACAGACCGTTGATCCCATCAACGGGGGGGGGATTGTTGTCCAAATAGTAGGAACACAGTGTGAAAGTGAATTAAATTTGTTGGGAAAGGAGATTTCCAGCTGAAATGATGCTGTGATCAGAGCCCCAGCTGATGGAGCTGAGAGCAGCCCAGCACTCAGCCTGCAAGCACCCATTAGCAGTTAGGAGGGATCAGATTTTCATTTCTGGGGCTGCCAGGATCAGCCCTGCCCTGCCCGTGCCCAGTGAGATGCTGGTGATGTGCCTGCCCTGAAGCCCCCGTGGGTGGAGGGAAATGTTCCAGCTCAGCCTCACTGCCTTTAACTCCTCATTCTGTCCATGCAGAGGTGAGGGTTTGCTTTAAAAGGTGATGGTTCAGCAGCACACACAAACTTCAGCCACTGCTTTTCCCAAGGTGTGGCTTGGGAGCACCAATCCCCTGGATTTTGGCACGTCCCATCCAGTGGCCACTCAGCTCAGGTGCCACTGGCCCACAGCTCGTGAGCAGGCGAGCGAGAAAAATGTGAGGGTTTTCCTTTAAGCCCTTTATCCCAAGGAAATGGAGAACTGGTGGCCACACACACTGGCAGAGCCTTCCCTGGTGACTCCTGAGCCTGCAGCATCCCCTGTGTCAGGCTGCAGCACAGGAATTCTGTGCTTCCATCCAGCTTCACTCTGCAGCCTTCAGCTTTCTGCTCCAACACATCCCTTCTGCAAGGAAACACCTTTAGAAACCCTCCAGTGGGGGAACTGGGAGATCTGTGTGTGAGTTTTTAGCTGTGGATGCCCTTTGAGGGTCCCTTGTGGAGCACGTGCAGTGTCACACCCAGGACCAGGCAGTCTGGGGTTTCACTGGTGGTGGGGGCTGAATCCCAAATCTATTCCTGCAGAGCTGTGGATCAGCTCACAGCACAAGCCCTGCCAGCCCCGTGGAAATGCAAAAACCTGACAGACTCAAAAGCCAGACTGAGTAACAGCAGGAAGGCCTCAGCCAACATCCAAATCCCAGTTCTTGCCACCTCGGGATGGCAGGTGAGGGTGGGAGCTGCTCCATCCCCACACGGCTCCAGAGGAGCTGGAAGAGCCTCCCCTCAGCCTGGGGGATTTTCCAGCCTGGCTGGAGGGATGGGGGTGGCAGGGGCTGGGATTGCTCCTGGCTGCAGCCGAGGGGAGGAAGGAGCAAGGAGCTCATTTGTGCCAGGAGCCCCAGAGCTGGGTGACAAGGGGAGTGTTGAGGCAGTGCAAGGTGTGACCAAGGCAGGGGCTGGGAGCCAGTCCAGGGGTCTCAAGGCCTGGGGGAGCCCCTTAAGCCAAGATCAAACCAAAGGAGTTTTGCTTTTGGACCCTTCCAGTTCAAAGGGGCTCAGCTCTCCTGGATGCTCCCAGAGCTTAGGGAGCAGGAGCCAAGCACTTGAAATGCTTTGAATGCCATGGCTGGGAGGAAAAGCAGCTCTGGGCCTGCTGAGTCACCTTCAGGAGGTGCTTTGGTACCTCCCTGTGCTGCCCCTGGTTTGTGCTGGCTGAAACTGGGCTGGTGTGGGTTTTACTGGGCAGCTCTGGGCTCTGAGCTGGGGTCACAGGGGGTGGGAGCGTGAGCAGCAGCACTGGGAGCTCCCGAAGGAAGGAAGGAAATAAGGAAGGAAGGAAATAAGGAAATAAGGAAATAAGGAAGGAAATAAATCCCTGCAAAGCACAGCAAAGCCCCTGGTGCTCCTGTGTTGTGGTTTCTGAGTGGGTTTTGTGGTGGTGCTCAGTCAAATCTTGGCTTGGTGACCTCGTGGCTGCCCTGGATCCCTGGAATGTCCCAGCCCAGGGTGGAGAGTGGGGCTTGGAGCAGCCTGGGACAGTGGGAGGTGTCCCTGCCTTTGGAATGGGATGGGATTTAAGGTCCCAAACCATTCTAGGATCCTGTGACTCTGTGTCCTTGGAGGTCTTTTCCAGCCTGGATGATCCAGTGACTGGGGTGTGTTTGCATGGGAATTGTGACTTTCTTCAGGCAGTGGTGGCTGGGAGGCCTCTCTGACAAATCTGGTGGGACATGCCCAGGGTTTTGTCACCATGGCTGCTGGCAGAGCCACCACAGCCTCAGATTCCCCCCAGGATGTGATCCCCCTGTGGCCACAGAGCACCAACACCCTGGGGCTGAGCAGAAAATGGGAAAAATGGGACAAGAGGGAGAGGGGAAGTGAAAATCTAAGTGTGATTGTTATCTTTGCTTCCTGGGCTGCTGATAAGGTCTCTCCAGGGCAGATAGAATTTGAGCCTGTGGTTTCTGCAGCTATGAATGTAACACCAGTGTGTTTTCATTAAGTCTGAGGACAAATATGTGCAGTGAAACCTTATCTGGGCATTACCCTAATGGCCTTGGTGACACCAGGGCTGCAGGTTTTAAGAAGTGCACGGGGGGTGACCCAGGCTTTGTGCAGCTCAGATGCCTCGTGCCAGAAGTGTCACAACCCCAGAGCAGTGACAAGTGTCCCAGTGCCACTTCAGCACAAAACACGAGCAAACCTCCTGCTTTGTGCAGGTCAGACACTGCCCAGCCATGCCAGGTGTTCATTTTTGACCCCAGGTCCATGCAGGGTTGTTTGTTTCATTATTTATTTGCGTGGAACCAGAGGTGCCCCCAGCCCTGACCCCTTGGCAGATGCAGAGCAAAATTCTCCTGATCCTCAGACATTTTCCTGAGCAGCCAGCAGGTCCCCAAAGGACAGAGTGCATTTTTGGGGTGCTGCTTTTCTGTGTGCCTTGAGAGCCAAGTGCAGGGAATTCTGATTCCACAGGAATATCACTCTGTTCTCAGTGGCCTGGAGGGAAAGCACCCAGGGAATGGCTTTCCACTCCAGAGGGCAGGGATGGATGGGATACTGGGAATAAATTCTTCCTTGTAAGGGTGGCAGGAGCTGGGCTGGAATTCCCAGAGAAGCTGAGGCTGCCCCTGGATCCCTGGCAGTGCCCAAGGCCAGGCTGGACAGGGCTTGGAGCAGCCTGGGACAGTGGGAGGTGTCCCTGCCATGGCAGTGGTAGCACTGGATGAGTTTTGAGGTCCCTCCCAACCCAAACCATTCTAGAATTCTATAATTCTATAGAGCCAAAACCAGGGATTTAGAAATATTTCATATTTCTAAATATTCCTTCCAGTTTAATACCTTTTTCCCCCCTGCTTTCTGCTGGTATCTCGGGTATTTCTCTGCTCAGCTGCTCTCAGTGAACAGAGAAACATTTAGTTAGGGAAAAGCCCTGCTAATTACTCCATCACATTAAAAAAAAAAGAAAAATAAAAGAAAAAGAAGCCTGAGACATGATAAATCAATCATTAGCCTGAAAAGAAAGAGCTGTGTATATCCCTCGCATTTCCATACAGGTGGTGTGGAAACCGTACTTTTTTTTTTTCCATCCGGCTGGACAAAATGCTAACGGTGGCGGGCGGCAATTTAAACAATTTAAACAATATAAACAATTTAAACGTGGCCCGGGCCGCAGGAACAAAGGCGTTTCTCAGCGATGTGAGGATGGGAGCCCCGGGCAGCGGGGGACACAAAGAGCGAACCCCGCGGCCGCGCTCGTTGGGGCCGGGCTGCGAGCGGCCCCAGGCGTGGGTGACAAGTGTGACTGGCACCGCTGCTCCAGGGCGGGACCCCGCATTGTCCCTCCCTGGGAACGGGCCCTTAATTGCCGTTAATTACCGTTAATGACACCCCGCGCGTTTCCCAGCCGCGTGCGTCCCGCCGGGGTCAGCGCCGCGCCAGGAGGGACAGGGAGGGGACAGGGAGGGACAGGGATGGGACAGGGAGGGGACAGGGATGGGACAGGGATGGGACAGGGAGGGACGGGACAGGGAGGGGACAGTGAGGGACAGGGATGGGACGGGACAGGGAGGGACAGGGAGGGAT
>VWZV01012232.1:120264-266707 GCA_013397155.1 Irena cyanogastra | reverse complement strand
ACAGAGATGGGACAGGGAGGGACAAGGATGGGACAGGGATGGGACAGGGAGGGACAAGGATGGGACAGGGATGGGACAGGGAGGGACAGGGATTGGACAGGGAGGGATGGGGATGGGACAGGGCTGCTACAGTGAGCGACAGAGATGGGACAGGGAGGGACAATGAGGGATAGGGAGGGACAGGGATGGGACAGTGAGGGCTGGGACAGGGCCAGGACAGGGAGGGACAGATGTGGGACAATGGGAGCACAGTCCCAGGTTTGTTTCTCCGCGGGGCTCTGGAGCTCCAGAGGAGCCCGTGCTGCTTTTCCTCTGCTGTGAAATCCCTGACCCCGCCCCGAGCTCTTCTTTCTGCCTTGTTTCATTGAACATCGTGGCCAAAATCCTTGCGTCCTTTCTTGCCACCATGGAAATGTTGCTGCTTCTTTTGGGGTGGCTTTGAGTGGCCACAGGAGGTGTTTAAATCAGATCTTCCACCCCAAAGGCCACACAATGTGCTGTTCTGGTTTCTCAGCTGGGTTTGAGGTGTCAGGGACTTGGGATCTTCTTTTCAAAAGCTGCTTGAGGTATCCAACCCTGTAAATTGTTCATTGCAAAAATGCTTGGCCATGTGGTCAGAGGAGAGAGTCACTAAAATGCTTTCTTGTAATTCTTTTAGAGGAAAATTAATGTTTTAATCTGGGTCTTTTATTAGGAATTAGGGGGTAAAAGCCTCAGACCATAAGTGTTTATTTTTTCCTCTTTTTAAACCAGTGCTGCATATCAAATAAATCACATAATTAGTAGGGAATTATATAAAGAAGATATTCCTAAACTTAGGGCTAGAAGGGGGCCTTTAATTTCCCTGAGTGGGAACGTGTGGTGAAGCTTCTGATAGAAGTGAGAGTTCCCACCCCAGCTGAGAGTTGGGTCCCTGCTGAGGCAGGAAGGGCTGTGGGGAAGCTTTTCACCCCCTGGCACAGGGAGTGGCTGCAGGGATGCTGCTGGCAGTTCAGCATTCCACGGGGATGCTCCAGCTCCTCAGACTCTGCAGTTCCCAGCTGACAAATCCACCCAGAAGTTTCTCCCCTCAGATATAAAAGCCTTTGGATTTTGAGCTGGGCTTTACCCAGCCCCAGGTGCTGAGGTGCAGGGATGGCAGGAGCACAGAGATGGAGTGAATGTCCCAGCAGCAGGGACAGATCACAGCTCCCAGCCCTTAACACGGCACTTTGGAGCTGAAATGTTAATTTTCCACTCCTTGGTCTGGATTCTTGGGTTCTGTCCTCACCCTGAGGGCTGGCAGAGCTTCCCACAGCTCCCAAATCCCTCGGGAGCACCCACAGTGGCTCTGCTGGAGCTGGGGGAGGATGTTCCCTCCAAGGCCAGCTTTTCCTGCTGCTCTGCCAGGCTGTGGAGCAGAGATAGCACAGGGAAAAGGCTCCACTTCGTTCTGCTCCAGCCAGAAAGTTTGTTCACCCAGGAGCCCTTTTGGGGGAGCTACTTATTTTCTAATCTTGTGGTAATAATGGAGTGACACCCAGGTCTGGGGATAATGAAAACTGATTTCCTCACGCACCGGGCAGGAAAGGAAGCAGGGAAGGGTTTCAGCGACAAGGCAGGAGAAGAGTTTATTTTAAATAAAGATTACAAAAATAACCTACTGTCAAAGATGATGTGAAAACCATTAAATAGCAATTTAATGTAATTATAATCCCGGGTGAGCTAAGGGCTATCTCACACAGCTCCAATCCATCTTCCTGCCTGGCTGTGCTATCCCAGCCTCACTCCTGACTCCAGCCCTGCCTGTCTGGGATCCAACCCAGTCCCAGGCAGAGCCATCAAGAGCCAGTGGTGTCCCCCAAGGGTGATGGACAGAAACCTCTTTGGTTCTGCCTTCCCCAGCCCTGAGAGCCCTTTGGGAGCTTCTGGAATTGACCCAGAGTGTGGCACGAGGTGGCACCAAGCGAGAGCAGATGGCACTGCCAGGCTGGGCTGGGCTGGGCTGGGCTGAAGTTTTGTGGGCACAGTGGATCCTTGTGTACTAAATTGGCATTCCAAGGGAATTTCCTGGGTGCACTCCAAGGGAATTTCCTGAGTTAAATCACCAAGGAACAGCACCCATCAGCCAGCCCAGGCCCTGCCCATCCCCACAAAGGGCTGCTGCTCCCAAGGAATCACCTTTGAGAGAGGAAATGAGGTCAAAAGTGCTGCCAGCAGTGGGACAAGCCAGCCCTTGACCCAGTGTGGCACCAGAAGGGCACTGGAAGAGCTCCAGGCTGGGAATTGAGGGTCTGTGCTGGGGTTGGTGGGGTCCTTGGCCAGGACCTGTGGGGGGCACAGGGATGTGGTAGCCCAGGCCTTGCCGCAGCATTTTGGTGTGAAACAAAGGCTCCTCTGCCAGCTGGGAGCTAAGAACCCAAAAATGAATAAAGCCAATCGTGGTAATCTGATTTAGAGCTGGTTCAGAGGGTTGTGTGAGATTGAAAATCAAAGAGAGGCAGTGCTGGGCCAGAAGGGGTGCTTGGGTGTTTCTCCTTGTCAGGTGGACTTTTCTGAGCTGGGCTTGATGATCTTCGAGGTTTTCTCCAGCCTCAAGGGTTCTCTGGGTCTGTGGGAAGTGCAAAGGCTTCTGCTCAAGGAGCTCTGACAGCTTCTCCTGCCTCCTCCTGGGCCAAGGAACCCTTCCCAACCCTCCACTCTGGGCTTTCCAGCTCCAGCTCAGCCACAATGCCCTTTGGATCACAAGAAAAGCCTCTTGAAAAGGAAAAATGAGCAACAGGACCAAGGGGGAGATGCCCAAACCTCTTTGAGCAGCCTCAGGGAGCAAAGGGGAGCTGGGGATTAGCTTTGTCACAGATTGTTCTGAGGGGGGGAAATGGACTAATTAATTGGATTTTCGTTTGGAAAAGGGTGGTGCTTTGAGAGCCTGATTACTGCCAGCACATTAATTTCTCCTGGAAATGTGGCTGCAGTTTATCCTGATCATATTCAACTCCAGGCAATGAAAATTCTTCTTGCTATTTGTCTTGGCTTCCCTTGCTGGTAGAGCGTCTGCAAAAATCTGTCATGCATGAAATGCTCCCCTCTCTTCTTGACAAGTTATTCCTTCTGCTGGCTAATTTTTCATTAAGAAAAATGCCAGGAACACCAGATACCCCATCAGGCCCCTGTCAGGGCTGCACTCTGAGATGAAAGGCTGAGGAGTGTGGCTCTGCTGCCATTGCTTTGGATCCATTATTTTAATGGGGTTGTTATTTAAAAAAAAAAAAGCCTCCCGACCCTTTCCTGCACTCCCTAGCCCCCACAGCTGGAATTCTGCCCCAGTGGAGCACAGAGATGGGCTGAGAAGTGTGGGCTGTGCAAGGCAGAGCTGCTGGCCAGGCTGAGCTGTCACAGCCCCTCTCAGCCAGAATTTCTGCCTGCTGCTGGTGGCTGAGGGGACACTCAGTGGGATCAGGGCACAAAACCGAGCTGCCAGCCACAACAAGGGGGTTCTGGATCAGACAGCCTAGAAAAAGTGCATGGATTCTAAATTATTCCCCAGTGAGGAACGTCCTGGGTGACAGGGAGCACAAGGGATGTGCAGCAGGGCACTGGTGCCTTGAGCAGGAGCAGCAGAGATGCTCAGCAGGTTCAGCTCAAGGCTGAAGCTGCCATGGGGACATTCCCAGATCCCTGCAAGAGCTGCTGAGGTCTGAGGGCCCAGGGAGATGATGATGATGATGATGATGATGATGGGAGTGACAGGAAGGACTTAGGGATGGGAGGCCTGCAGGATGTGAAGCTGGGAAAAACTGCAGTGAGAAAGCTCCCAGGTTTGGGTGGAAAAATGGGGATTTTTACAGTGCCCAGCCTGCTACAGAATGGCACTGGGTGCTGGCCCAGAATGGCACTGGGTGCTGGCCCAGAATGGCACTGGGTGCTGGCCACGTGGGCTAGGAGCAGTGAGGCAGGTCCAGCCTGGGATGAGCTGGGAAATGCTCCCAGGCACAGGATGGGATCCCTGGGCTGGCCTGTGCATGGCCAGCAGCTGGATTAGGTGATCCTTGTGGATTTCTCCATGAAATTCTAGGATTCCATGACATTTTAGGGTCCTACAGGTGGTATTTAGGGTATTTTCATCGTCCTCCTTACCCCTGGCACCTTCTGCTGTGCGTTGTCAGCTTCCTGAGGCACGGGGCAAGCTTTTCTAAAGGCACTAAATGGGATTTTAGAACTGGAGTGGGCAGCTGAACAGGGCAGTGTCTGCCAGGCAGAGCGAGGCTCCTCCAGCACAGCAGCAGTGGGTGAGAAAATCGGTGTTTGGGTACCCAAAATAACAATTTCCCTGCACGTGCCTTACAGCAGGCAGCAAACTCGGGGTGCAGCTGCAGAGGCTCCCGAGCCAGGGCTGGCTTTGGCACAGAGGCATTGCCATGGTAATTAACCCCCGGGGACCTCCCTGTCCCAGCACATTCCTGGGGAGCCCCGGGAGAGCAGGGAAGGAAGCAGAGCCCCCAAATAACTTCATTTCCTCAAGGACCTTCCCCGACAGATGGGAGAAAATTGCTATAAAAAACCCAGATCCCAGGACAGGGAAATATAATGAGCTATGGGCAAGGGGAAAAATAAATGCTGAGGGATATTTATGCGGCATGGGGAGCAGAGAGATCAGATCAGAAATTCCAATTAAGTCCATAATTTGTTTCAACGGAAATAATAAAATTAGAGATGGGCCCGAGCGGTGAATTTCCGATTGGGATCCCGCCCCACACGGCCTTTTTGGGGTGTTCCATGCTGAGCAATCTCCATCCTGGGCTGCTGGGCAGCATGGACCTGCACCAGAAAGGATTTCTCCAGAAATCCTGCTGGAACCCACTTGGGTGAAGTAGCAGCAGTCAAAGGGCACAAATGGGAGACGGGGAGAAAGGAAAATTAAAAAAAAAAACCTCAAAAATGAAGCTGCAAGAGGGAAGGACTCATTGAGAGCTAGCATTTGCACCCTGCCCACATGGGAATTAAAAGCAGGAATCAGCCCTGGGGAATGCCCAGGATGAAGAAGGGGCAGCTCCCTTTGCCTTGGTTTGGCTCCTGACGTGAGGAATCAGCAGCCTGGCAGAAGCTGCTGGGGGTTCATGGAAGGATGAGAGCACAGTGTTTTTAACCCCATTTCAGCAGGATTCCACATTGCAAATGCTTCTCATTAAAAAGTTCTCAGTGCTTGCCCTGGGACTGCTGCAGGTCTCTGTCACCTGGGAGGGTCTGGTGTCACCCAGCCTGGCTGGACTGTGATGGGACCAGCAGCCCCATCCGTGCTGGAACTGCTGGCATGGGAATCCCAGGGAAAGCAGGGGAAAATCCTCTTTTTTTCCTGTGAATGATCCACAAGAGCACTGTGTTGGTGGCTCTCTGTGGCTCATCATCATCATCCTCACCACCAAGGAGGGGACCTGTGGTTTCTCTCTACCTGGCTCTGTGTTTTGATGCTCTCTGGGATCCTCGTCCCACGAACTCCATGCATGGAGCACTTGGGATAGAAGGATCCACCCAGGGGTCCCTGAAGCACCACCAGCAGCACCCACAGCTCTTGTGCAGGTCACCCCCAGCCCCTCAGGGCTGTCCCAGCTGCTGGGCTTCCCTCTCAAAGCCTCACAGCTCCTCAGGAGATCTCTGCTAGCATTCACCCCATCCTCCCAGCACTCACCTTTTCCACCCCTCTTATTTCACCCCCTCTTATTTCACTCCCCCTTTCAGCCAGGACATTTTGCAGCCTGGTGCTGTCATGGTTAGAAATGTGAGTTTTCAGTGTTCCTCCCTCCCCCTGCCCCGTTCAAACCCTCCATTTACAAAAACGGGGAGAAGTATTTTAAACACAGAGATCAGAATTACACACCACCTTAAATGTGTCACTCCTTGGCACGGCCACCTCCTTTCTCAGCCAAGACTTGCAACTGACTTCTGCTCCTCTATTTTATTGATTTCTTTTCTTTTTTTTTTCTTTTTTTTTTCTTTTTTTTTCTTTCCTCAGCCCAAATAGCCACTTAACAAAAATAGATTTAACCCCTAAGCAACTGCTCCATCTTCTGGCCTGGGGTTTTTGCTAACCCAGAGGATTCCCCAATACCATGGTGGTGCTCACTGAAGTTTCTCAGCTTCTCCAGGTTGTCTCAGGTCCCTCAGTTTGGGGTGAAAGCAGCTCCACACGAGGTGTCCTGGCTTCTCCCAGTTGCAAATGTGGGTTTCTTAAATAGAAAGGTCTGAATCTTCAGGAAATAGAGGCTAATTTATAATCCTGCATCTCATTTCCAAGGAGCTCTGAGTTTCTCAAGTGTGGTAGCCTTTGGTGCATCGTGTAATTAAAAGGGGGATTGGGCTGCAAATGCAAATAGCAGCTAAAAAAAAAAAAAACCAACAGAAAAAAGAGTCTGAAGCAGTATTTTGCACTGTGTTTGTTCAAGGCTCTCGTGACAGGAAGATCCCACCAGACAAATGGGATTGAGGTGCTGGGCTTGGAAATGGAGTGGGCTCAGTGATGTCCTGCACACAGAACATTTTCTCTCCTGGCACGTGGAGTGTAGAACACAACCTTGTTGTGTAGTTCAGGGATTTCCCAGGCTTTCCTGCTGGATTTAGAACTCTCAGGTAACAAAGACACAGCCACGTTCATTGGGAATTAACCAAAAAGGGGAAGTGCATCCTTGGTGGAGCCCAGGCAGCAGGGGGAATCCTGAGCAGCAGAACAGAGGGGACAGCCTGGGGCCCCTGCCTCTGTCTCTAGGTGGCTGCAGGGCCAGTTTGGGAATGTCACACACGCAGAGGAGAGTCCTTGCCCTGCAAACCAGGGAGCAAATCCCTTTTCCCCATGCCCGTGGCTCCTGCTGCTCCCAGAACACGACAGGTCTGAAGTGAGCCTGGATTTGCACTGACACTGCACAGCACTGAGCAACAGATGGAACCATCAGATCAATAGATAGCTCAAATAATTAACAACCGTGGTTTTAATTGGGCCTTTTCAACAGGCATTTCAAATGCTCCCTAAATCAGCTGCGTGGCTCTTGATGTGGGGAGCAGTTGGGACAGATTTTGGTTTGCAGCTGCAAAGAGACTGATCCAAACAAGTCCAGAGAGTGCCTTGTGCTTGGGAAAGGTTTCTGGCAGCTCCAGGGGGATCCCCACAAAGCATCCCTGTCTGATAGCCAAGAGATGAACCTGGGAAGGAGAGTAGAGCCCAACTGATTGTATCTTTCTGAAGGCTTTGGGCTTTTTCCTTCCAAGTTCTGTGGTTTTGGAGGAATCACAGGGTTTAAAACTCTTGTAACTGTTGTGTGAGTTCAACATTGTGGTATTGGGGAAACTGAGGCACAGGGCTCCTGTGGGACAGGTGAGGGAGGGGAGCAGGAACACTGAGCTCTCCTTGCCTCATTTTCCCTTTGCTTTTGGGAAGGGCTTTAGCCCTACTGAGCAATGAGCCCAGCAGCCTGGTGGGATGAGCTGGGTGTTCCTCTGCACCCAGTGTGAGCAGAATCTGGCTGTTCTTTCAGGGATTTAACCAGAGCAGCTGGCTGACAGTCTGACCTGACACAGAGGGGCCTTGGAAGCTGTCCTGTCACAGAGGGATGCTCAGATGGGCAAAATGCTCCTGTGGGAGCCTCTGGGAAGGGGCACAGTGGGTGGAAAAGTTGCTTTTTTTTGGGGAACACTGGGAAAATGTGCCCCCCTGGCCATGGGAGTGTTGCAGCCTTTGGCACGGTGCTGTGCCACTGGGGAGCTCCTGGTGTTAAAGGCTTGGAGTTTGGGAGAATATCCCAGAATCAGGGAATGCCTTGGGTGGAAGGGACCTTTCCAGGTGATCCAGGGCTGGGACACCCCAGCTTCTCCCCAGCCCTGGATGCTCAGCAGTGCTGCAGAAAGTGCCTTTGGAATTGCAGGGCAGATGAAGTCACACTCCCCTGTATTCCAGATTTTTGGCCATTTGGTGCCATCTCTTGTTCTACGGGGTTTCAACACCTTAGCGAGGTGATTTGGGGTTCTTCCCACTCGTTGATGCCATTTTGGGAGGATGTTTGTCCAGCCTCTGCTTGGAGCAGGAGCTGAGGGCACATCCAGATACGTCCGAGAGCCAGGAGGAGCCTGGTCCGACCCCAGGAGCCTCGGGGTTCCTCCAGGAGCACCCCCAAAGGTCTCAGCCCCAGATCCAAGCCCTGCCCCTCAGCAGCAGCTCCCAGGCTGGGGGCTGGGGAGGGGGCTGTGCCCTGGCACTGGGGATCCAGGGGAACCCCAGCCCCTCCATCCCCAGCACCCCCAGACCAGGGCAGCACTTCCTCCCCGCCCTAATTTCCACCAAAGGCGGCCACAGCATTCAACCAACCCCGTGTTTGTGCAGGTAATGATGATCTAGGCTCATTTATGCAAGATTATCCTTTTATCACATTTCCAGACTCATTTATGAGGCTCATGTTTTCCCCCCAAGGGCATCATCAAGTGAGTTAAGTTGTACTATTTGCCTCCCGCAGTGAACTGGCAGGAGCCTACTTCATTGACTGATGAGGGCTGCTGCCTTTGCCAAATAGGGGCTGCGTGATGGATATTTTACTTGTGAATATTAGAGCTGGAAATTAGCATGTTTATTGAGGTAGAATGTGTTTGTTTACATTCTGCTACCCATGGTATTACCTTTTATGACCTGAGTTATTTAGCTGAGGAGAAGCAGAAGCTCCCTATGTGGGGGGAAGGGGAGAGGGGGGATAAAAAAAAATAGATTAATGAGCTGCTAGATATCAAATTAAGCTTTAAGTGAGTGACAGAGAGGCCTCGCTGGAGCTGCCCTGTTCCTTCAGCTGGGCTGGAGAACTGAGGGATGGCAGGGAGAGATTGGCTCAGTTTTTCTTATTTTTGCCTGTGGAGAAAGAGGCTTTGGAGGGAGGAAAGCATCGAGGGCCTCTTGGTGGGGATGTGGATGGGAAGAGCTCAGGGTCTCAATCTTCTCCCTGCAGCATTTCCCTTTCCAGGCTCCCTCCCCATGCCCTGGCTCCATGGAGAGCCTGACCAGCACATTTCAGAGCAGAGATGCTTTCCCCAGCCAGGGAAACACAGGAGGTCGTACAGAAAGTGACCCTCTTTGTGTGGAATTTCCCCAAAATGCCATTCCTTCCCTATTCAAGTGGCAGTGGCACGTTCATTGTGTGAATTGCAGAGCTGGTGTCCCAGCCCAGTCAGGAGGAAAATGACACATTCCCAACTCCACAGAACTGGAGCTGTGATGTGCTCACAGCAATGGGCATGCAGAAATATTCACATATTCAGAAATGCCTGCCTGGAGCAGGGAATCTGCCTGGGAGTGGCACTGGGCACCCTGCTCCTGGGTTTGTGGGACTCCAGCCTGTGCTGAGCCTGGGTCAGGGTTTAATTTTGTTTGCAAAGGGGCCTGCCAAGCTCTCTAACTTGGTGCAGCCTGCAGACAAAACGTGGTTTAAATCAAGTCAAAGTGCTCTCTTCTGTCTTTCAGCAAAATTCGTCTCTGATTTGTGTGGCCTGTAAAGATCCATTGTCACATGTGAGCAGAAGGGAAAGGAATTAATGTTGTGTCAGACAGAGAGCAAAGGGGAGGTGGCAGTGAAGGACAAAGCTCCTCCTGTGCCCCTCATCAGCTGTGAGGGGCAAATTGGGACTGGGAAATCCTCCAGAATCCCACCAGCCCTTCCCTGCTCCCACCCTGATCCCATCCCTGCTCCCACCCTGATCCCATCCCTGCTCCCACCCTGATCCCATCCCTGCTCCCACCCAACCCTTCCCTGCTCTCACCCAACCCTTCCCTGCTCTCACCCAGCCCCATCCCTGCTCCCGCCCAGCCCCNCCTGCTCCCACCCTGATCCCATCCCTGCTCCCACCCTGATCCCATCCCTGCTCCCACCCTGATCCCATCCCTGCTCCCACCCTGATCCATCCCTGCTCCCACCCAGCCCTTCCCTGCTCACCTGCACAGCCCCTGTGTGCTGCTGCCCGTGCAGGGCTGGCAGGTGACCCTGGCAGTGCCACCACTGGTGTGACAGAGGTGGCAGCTCTGAGGGCAGGGGCAGCACCACCCCAGCAGCCTCTGCCCTCCCTGCTCTGCCCCAGGCTCGCTCACTGCCACGTGGCTCTCCAGGGTGACATGGAGACAAAGATGACTTCACCCTTGCAATAACTGGCAATAAAAATTATGATTGCCAATATCTGGGAGGCACTTGTGAGCCGTAAGATGAAGTGAATTAACAGCTTGAAAAATTGTTGGCCCTGGCAGAAAGCAGAGCTGCAAATGTTGGGATTATTTCCCCCGTGCCACGGCTGTCAGTCAGCAGGGGACGGTGCAAGTGGGATGTGCTGTGGCTCCCACAAGGAATCATTTCCCCTCTCCCTCGTGGCTGTTGGAGTTGTTGGAGTGTTTAATATGTGGCAAATGCAGCTGTGCACAGATCTGGGGGTGTGTAAATCAGCTGCCACTGGGCAGGCCCAGGAGCGTCCCCGGGCTGGTGTCACACACCAGCCACAAAGTCATTTCTGAACTTGGCTTATCCTGAGTCTGTGCCTCTTCCTGCTCCCCTAAAGAGCTCTCAGTGCTCCTTTGTCCGTGTTCTTCCTCTCCTCATCCTGCTCTTGGCCTTAAAACTCCCATGATGTCATAAATTCTTGGGGCTAATTGTGCGTTCTGCAGGAAATATTCCAAGGCAACACTTTGCCCAATGGGCTAAAATACATTTGCATGAAGTGCTCATTGAGCAATTATGAATAACCTACAAGTTTTAAAAACAGCCTCTTTGTGGCTAATGTGAATGTTTGCTGCAAAGTGCAGCATTTGCTGGATTAATGAGTCATTACAGATATTTCACTGAGCTCTGGTGGCACTGCCTGCTGCTGCAGGAAGGGCTTTTTATTCTTCCACTGCACCTGTACCATCCCAGCGACATGCAATGCTTAATTTCTGCAAATTACTCCTACTAGAGCAATATGAAATACAACTAACTTGGGGGAAGGAGAGGTATACTTTAATTAAATCATCTTGCAATTAGTCCTTGAGTGATGAGGTGAAGGTGGTTTATCTCTGCAGTGGTACCAAACCACTGAGGAGATGCACACAGAGGGAATTCCAGAATTTACAGTGGCCTTCAGTGCCTCAGGAGAGCTGGGAGGGGTTTGGGACAAGGGATGGAGGGACAGGACACAGGGAATGGCTTCCCACTGCCACAGGGCAGGTCTGGATGGGATATTGGGAAGGAATTCCTCCTTGGCAGGGTGCTGAGGGCTGGGCTGGAATTCCCAGAGCAGCTGGGGCTGCCCCTGGATCCCTGGCAGTGCCCAGGGCCAGGTTGGAGCAGCCTGGGACAGTGGGAGGTGTCCCTGCCATGGCACTGGATGAGCTTTGAGGTCCCTTCCAACCCAAACATTCCATGATTTTATGATTTCACAATCAGATGAGTTGTTCAACAGTTGGAGATTTCCTAAAAGCCTCCAAACAGCTCTTTGCTGCTGGCTGGGGACCACCCATATTTACAGCATTCCATGAACAGATTCCATGAACATTTCTATTTCCTGGAAGTGCACTGGGCCCTGATTCTATGGAATAACACACAGAGAAATTAAAATATGCCATCAGTCAGATGTTTTATGATGAGGAGGATGCACAATATCAAGTGTAGATCCTGGATTGGTCCTTTGGGACCTTCCCAGCTGTGGGACTCTGGCTCTGCTCCTCTTCTGCACTTTTGGGGACTTTTTTATGCTAAGGGAGCAGGGAGATGTCAGCCCCTCTCACCAGTGTGGGTGTGATGGTCCCTTTGTCCCTTCCACGGTGACACACAGAAGTCAGAGGTGCACCCAGAGCCTCTCCTAGGTGGGAGAGAGGTTTCCCCACTCACTTCCCTTGGGATTTTCTGCTGGAGAAGGAGATGAATGGCTGAGTGCTTCCGAAGGCACCACTCCCCCAGCAGCATTTAGCAGCATGTAAAGTTTTCCTCGTGATTTATTGTCCCCAGTGTTTTAGACAGACAAAATATGCTGGCAGTCTGTCCTGGCTGACACTGCAAACCTTGTCTGGTGCACAGAGCCCTGCACAAGAGAGGAACATCTCTTGTCTGTAGACATCCAGGAGCCCCTTGGGAAGTCACTGGGAATTCCTCTCTTGGCAGATTCTGTCCCAAATTGAAGAGCAAATGTTAAACAGAGACATGTGCAGGACAAATCTGTCCTTCAACCACTGTTGCCTAGGTATAAAAAATAAATTTATTTTTTATAAAAGCCCTTAAGTGCAGTTTAGCAGCAGAATTTGGGATAAAAATCATCAAAGGCAAGGAAATTCAGCAGCAATTCCTCCCTTTCCTCCCAGCAGCCTGAGCACTGCAAGAAGCAGTGGGATGGAACCCAGGGATGTGCACAGGGGGAGTTTCACGAAAAATGTCATTTCTTGAAGTTCAGAAAACTGTGTTTATAATAACAGAACTTCAGGTTCTGGTAAGCAGCATGTTCACAAACACACAGGATGCAGACAGCACAAAGCCTGAATTTAGATTTTAGGCTTTTCTTAGGTTGCTTAACAGGCTCAGTGTTACTTAAATGTAGGTGTTTAGTGTGTGGGTGCACGCTCCTGTGTGTGTGTGTGTGCATTAATAGCAATTTGTGATAGATGCCTCTGGGGCCCACGCATTCAATAAGGAAAAAAGGAGTTTTTATGGGAGATAACATAACTGTTTGCAATTTGGCTATTCATTGTATCTTTGGCATTTTATGTACTGCATTAGCTGAGGCAATTTCATGCATATGGATATAATGCATTAAGTAGGAGCATTTAAATATAGTGAAACTAATTTTATGATGATTAGTTGAAGGAAAACATTGCATTGGTATCATCTATACAGGAGCCAATTTGCATGAAAATGCCCAAAGTTGCTATGCCAACATTTTCTGTGTTGCCGGTCGGGGTCGTCTCTGTGTCAAGACTTTGTATTAAAAATCGGTCTCCAGTGCCCGTGTCTTTTAATTCATTGCAAGCTGTAGGCCATTTGCTCACAAAGCGCTCGCAGTAAAACAAATGAATAGCTAAAATACTCATTTGCATGATTCCCATTTGAAAACGATTCCCCTGAAATTAAGGAAGCGTGTGACTCGGTTGCGAAGATGGATGGGCAGATGAGCCGTGCAATTAATATTTTTCGGCGCTCTCTTTTAAAGCCCTCCTAAGACTCGGAGCAGCACATGCTGCCTCCCAGACAAATCGGGTCCCGCAACAGTTCCAGGGCTGCCATGGCAGCAGCTTGCTCCCACTCTCTCCCCTTTATTGTCTCACTTACATTATGCAGTAATTAAAACTATTTACCATTCCTACTTATCTGCCATCTGCTGCCATCCAAGTTTCCTCTCCTTTATAAAGCCATCTTCGAGGAGAGCGACGGAGTCAAGGACGACCAGGGGGAGGGAGGGAGGAGATGCTCCTGCTTTTATTAATAGGTAGCGGACCAGGACGAGGTTGAGTGTTGTTAACAACTGGGTACTTCCACGGAGAGTGTCATTTTCTGGGCTTTGCATCTGGCCACCGTGACGGGAAGAGTTTTTATTGTGGTGCAAACGCTGGCGCAGGGAGGGGAGCGGGCGCGGCAGCTGCGCTGGGGCTGCGAGTGCAGCAGGGGGACGCTCCTGTGTTCTCACACCGAGCCCTCCTCGGTTCTCAGCCCGGACCCTCCTGTGTTCTCACACCGAGCCCTCCTCGGTTCTCAGCCCGGACCCTCCTGTGTTCTCACACCGAGCCCTCCTCGGTTCTCACCCCGGAGCCTGCTCTGTTCTCACCCTGGACCCTGCTCTGTTCTCACATCGCACTCTCCTGTGTTCTCACCCCGGACCCTCTCTCTGTTCTCACCCCGGACGGTGCTGGCGGCTCAGGCCCCCCAGCCGGGGCGGGAGGAGTGAATGAAGGCTTTGGGGTTGAACGGACGCTGCTCTCGCTGCAGATCCGTGATTTGGGAGGGAGCCGGGATCGCTGCATGCAATCCCGCCGCGGGGTCGGTGCACTGGACAAACGGGATGGAAACGCCCGCAGATCTCCAGGGCAAATACGGTCAGAGCTGAAGTGCTTAAATCACCGCTGGGGTGGGGACAGAGCGGTGACAGCCAGGTGAACGCGGCGTGCGGAGAGCCCGGCCCCGCAGGCAGATGTAGGGCGGGCAGGACGTGCCCAGCAGGGCTCGTAGCCAGCCGAATGGGCCAATAAAACAGCTCCCAGGGTGCTGCCGGTAATAAAAAGTGAAGAAGCCGGCAATTACCGCCGCCCTCGTCGCGTAACTCATGCTCCAGATTATTTACAGTGACTCTAAAATTTAAAAAAAATCCAGTTGGCTTAATTGCCTTTTTCTGCCGTGGGGATGTCAGCGAGGGAGGGCGGCACAAAAGCCGCGGACCAGCAGGTCTGGAACGCTGGGTCTGGTCGGGGTAGTCGGGAACAGTTCTTAGAAACACCGAACTTTGCTAAAAAGCACTTTTTAGTTGTATATTCTCCTTTATCCCGGCTCTGGCAGGCTGAGTTCCAGCTCACAAAGCCAGCCATGGCACACGGGACTCTGGCTGAGTTGGGTTTTTTCTTAGAAAGCCATGGCAGTTCCATGAGTTTTCCATCGTTCGACTGCAATTGATTTTCTCAGTGCTCTTTTTTCTTTCTTTTTTTTTTTTTTTTAATACAAACACTCGGGTCTGGATTTCAACTCTTTTTCGTGGCAGTCTCTGTCTTTGCCACCATCTCTTGGTCTGAGGAAAACATCAAGGGAAAGAAGGAAGAGAAAACGTTTAGTTCTGGGTTTGGGTTCTTAACCACCAGGGACGTTGGTGCGAGGCATCATCCGAGAAACTCTGGCAGAAATAGTCCCAAATCTACAAAAATATGCCGCAGGGAGAAAATGCTCCAGTGGCGTTACAAACAATGCTGGCAAACGCTGCCAGGCTGCTGGGGTGGCTCATTCAGAGCTGCAGAGATTCCCCCTCCCACGTCTGGCAGGATTTGAGGGTTAGGTGAGAACCAGCACCCAGTTTTTCAGCACTTGGTGGGGATGTCTCAAACCCGGCGCTGGCTGCTTGAAGGACAGTCATTTCCCAAGCCATTAAATTCCTTTGTTACCGTGCAAATACTTTCCATTCCTTGCCGAGTGCATTGTTGCACCGGGTTATTTACAGACACCTAAAACCACGGGGCACCTTCTGGTCCTTTCTTGGTGGCCACACTGGGCTGTCCCCTTGGAACAGCAGAGATTGGAGCACCTCAGGCACATCCCGGTTCATCCCAGCAGGATGGAACCACCCTGCTCTCCCCATGGCTCCTGAACCTCATCCAGACACGGCTGAGATCCGCAGGAGGGTGGAATCTGCCCCCACAACAGCGTAATTTGCTTTTTGTTTGGTGTTGGGCTCCTCCTCACAGCCTTGGTGAGGTTGGGCTGCTAAAGGTTCAGTGAAACCTCTGGAAATCTTAAATATCCCCTCCACTGAAAGTTGAAAAACTGGCTGAGTTTCCTTTATGCCATCCAGCATCCTCATCCCTTTCAGTAAATGATTTTGCATCACAATCCCGCAAAAAAAAAAAAAAAAAAATTACCATAGAGATCCCATTTAAGGCAAGGGGGGAAAATATAATATAAAAGGAAATATTTTAGGTAGGAGTTGAACAGCAAATGCTTTTTGGTCTCTGTGGGGAGTAATGATCCACAACAAGGACACAATTCTATATGCATGTAATATTATCACATGCTTCAAAAAGCTTTTAAATCACATAAATGCAGTTATGGACCATTGTACAAAATAAACATTCCACTTGTGTTTAGGCTGTTTTTAGTTCTTTGATCTAAAGTGATGCTTGAAGATTTTACTGCTTTGTAAATTAAAGTAGCTTTGATTTGATTGAACTAAATTAATAAGGCTTCTGCCTTGTTGCAAGATAACAACTACTCTATATTTTGGCTGCACTGCACGTAAGGAAACTGCAGTCTGTAACAATTCCACTGAAGCTTTGTGGAGGATTTCAATACCTATTTTAATTAAAACAAAAGCCACTAATGTGTTCCTTAAAGAGAAAAAAACCCTTAAAAGTCCTTTTAAATCTATTTTAATATGTCTTAAGGACTAGAAGATAAATGGCAGGAGAGCTGGGCTCTGACAAGGGACTTTTTCTCTGCCTTCTGAATTTGCTTCTTGCACATCTAAGGCGTGGCTCCTTTAGGATGATAAATCATGGAATCCTGGAATGGTTTGGGTTGGGAGGGACCTCAAAGCCCATCCCAATCCACCCCTGCCAGGGCAGGGACACCTTCCACCATCCCAGGCTGCTCCAAGCCCCTCCAGCCTGGCCTTGGACACTCCAGCAGGGATCTGTGGGCCCTGACCGTGCAGGGAAAATCCTCAGCCCACTTTAACCAATGTGCTATGACATTTCCCAGCTAATTTCTCCTCCATGGGGCTTTCCAGCACAGTCACCATCTTTGAGTTACCCTGAAGAGCTCACAGGAAGGTTTGGGATGTGGACATGCCTGGTTCAAACCATCTGATAATTTTAAGGAAGCTCTTTGCTGCCTGTGGGTCTCCTTGGGTTTTTTTTTCCTCCCTTGGGAAGTTTGAAACCAGAGCTGCTTCTTTCTCAATTTCATTTCCCCCCCCCAAAAAAGCCTTCAACAAAAGCTGCTCTTTGAAATCTCTAACAATAAAAAAAAAGGCAGAGCCAAAAAAACGGAGCTGCCACATCCTGACCACAGGGGCAGCGTGGGAGGAGTGGAAGAACAATTGCCAGCAGGGAAAAACTGGGAGCAAAGGGACTGTGCCACTCCCCTGGTGGGCATCCCCACGTGTCCCTGGATCCCTGCAAGTGTCCAAGGCCAGGTTGGACACTGGGGCTTGGAGCAGCCTGGGATAGTGCAAGGAGTCCCTTTAACACCCTTTCCAACTAAACCTTTCTGGCATTCTGAGATTCTGGGATCTGGTGGGGTTCAAGCCCTGCACATCTCCAGGGCTCTGCAATGGAAACAGCCAAAGAAAGAGTGAAAGCTCCCTCAGAATCTCTGTGGGCCCATTCCTGCAGCCCCTGGTGCAGTACTGCCACATGAAGCTGGCCCTGGGGTGGTGGAATCCCCACATGGGATGAAGGGACCCCCATGGGCTCCATCCCAGAAACTCAGAGCCATCCAATCTCCCCTCCTTCACCACGTGGCTGGATCTGCCCCATTCAGCAGTGCTGGGATGCTCCCCAATGTTTTTCTAACTGGGTTGGAGGGACAGATGTGCTGGCCCAACCTTTGCATGGGCAGGTGACCCCTGGTCCCCTGACATTCCTCCTGTCTCTGCTGTGAGCTCAGTAGTGGCATGAAAAAAATCCCCCAGGCTCATCTCCCCCAGCAGCAGCCCCAGCTCCCCATCCTTCCCCTCCTTCTTACTCTTTTCATAAATAATTTTAATATAGTCCAGAGTGGCTCAAAACAGGAAACTCTGCTGTTTTAGTTTGGTCTGGAGTCAATTTTCCTAATCCCTGCGGTGGAGTTGCTAAGTTACCCTATCCCAGGGCCCTCGCTGCTGTTTTCATGTGGAAAAAAAAATAATAATCATAAAAAAAAAAAAATCTGTTCTTCACTAAAGCGGCGGCGTTTGGGAAAGCTGCGGCTCGTTACCGCGCCCTGGGCCGGGCACAAGGAGCCTTTGCTGAGCCGTCCCTCAGAAATCCCGTCGGAATCCAGCCCTGGAAAAGCAGAGTCCTGGGCTGCTCCGGCGAGGTCAGGCGGGTCAGAGCCGAGCTGAAATGAAAGACAAACAGTGGCCGTGGAAAGCTCTGCCCGCCATCTCCTCGGGCGTAATGAGCCCTGGCTGCGCGCTTGGACCGAGGCCAAACGTTCATTTACCACAAATCTTCTGTAAATGATTACATTACCTTACATTAGTTTCTGTAGTACCCCCAACTGCTCCTTCCAAAGCAAGTTAAGCAGAAGGAAAGCTGCCACTTCCCTGTAATTATTCTCCCTTGGCCATCGGGCCACGCTCCTCCCGTGCCTCCCGCCCGGAGCTGTGGGACAGAGAGGGACAAATCTGCCTTCCCGCGGTGGCTTCTTGGACACCGCTGCCTTGGAGGAGGGAACTGTGGTTCCCTCCATGGGATGGAGAGCAGGGATGCTGCTGGAGGTGCAGAATCTCTGCAAAATTGCAGCTGGGAACAGGAGCAGGTCATAATCGTGGAATGGTTTGGGTGGGAAGGGACCTTAAAGCTCATCTCGTTCCAAGGCCTGCCAAGGGCAGGGACAGCTTGCACCAGACCAGGATGCTCAGAGTTGCTTCACAGCAGCGGGGATGGGTTGTGCTTTTGCTCCTGGGGTCTCCTTGGCCGCTGGAGGTCCCTGGGGTTGAAGTTTGGACCTCAGCAGCGTGACCTGGCCCACAGGGAGGGAGGCCGTGGATCCCTGCTGCACTCCAGGCAGGGCAGAAGGCTCAGAGACTCCTTGGCTCGTGAGCTCCAGGTGTGGTGTCATCCCAAAATCCACAGTCTGGGAGTTTTAGAGAAACCTCATCCCTCCCTAAGCAATTCCTCTTTTCTCCCACCCCACCTGCTCCTTCCCCTACAGCAAAGCCACTTGGCACAGCCCCTCCTCTCTCCACGCCGATTCCCCCAGCTCCCTCCTCTGCTGGACTGCCTTGTCCAAGCTGTGTTTGCCTTCTGGGGCTCCTTTTTCCAGTCCAGCCATGTGCCTGTGAGTGATGAAAGAGCAACTGGGCCCTTCAGCCGGGTGCAAACTCACGCTCTGCTGGTGTGAACTACTTTTCCTTGATGGGATTGACAACCACACGGTGATTTCTCCCCTCTCCACTCCTCCTCACATGACAGATTCCTGTGGCTTGCAGTACAGGGCCAGTTTATTTATTTTCTCCCAGCCCTACATGTGCAGCCCATGTTGCAGAGAGGCAGAGTGATCCCTATCCTGACAGTTTTCCATCTCTCCAAGGCACAGGAAATAGCATTGCTTCTCCTGCCAGGGCTGGATTTACGCTGGAGGCTGGGGCTGGGGTTGGTTTGGTGCTCAAAAAACCCTCGGGAAGATGCTTTGAGATGAGCAGCAAACTAAAAATAACCCCTGGGTGTCAATTCTTTCTTAAATTAAGCCAGGGAGCACCAGAGCTTTCTGTCATTCCCAGGTGTGCTCCCCTCCCTGTGTCCTCCCTCCCTTCTTCCAGCCTTTTCCTGAGGCCTTCTGCTAATCTGCCATTTGTTATTGATTTTGTTTAAGCTGCAGCAGTTTGTTATTATTATTAATTCCAGGCACATTTTTAACAGCACTAATAGGCTGGAAGAGAGAAGTGCTCTCATTTGCACACCCTTTCTCTCTGGAGGTGATTTAAGTCCATCCATCTCCCCAGCACAGAAAAAAAATGGGAAAGGGAGATAAAGGCTGTTAATGGTGGGTATAAAGTGCTGAAGTGTGAGAGGGTGGGAGGTAACACCAGGAGGTGTTTAATTATCATCCTGTGCCATCACAGGTGATAAGGGAATCTGCTTCTGCTGCCCTATGGGAACCCAGGAAAGTGGTGCTGATCCTGCAGCTCCTCTCCATTAGACAGACAGCCCAAATAGCCAAATATTGGCTTAAGATGCTGTAATTTGGCCACACGTTGGCAGCTGGCTCTGGAGCTTGTCCTTGTGCTGAAATCCAGAGGTTCATCCGAGGGAGGAGTGACGGGGGAGCGCTGCTGCTGCTCCTCCCTACATCCCTGATCCTGCAGCTGAAGTTTGCTGCTCACGCCACGAGAGGATTTTCCCAGGAAGGGACAATGCCTTTATTAATGGGAATTTTGGAGTAAACAACTCCTGGATTATGCTTGGCAAGCGCTGCCTTGCTTGGAGACACCGAGCACCCCCAGAGCTCGAGGCTGCCCTTGGGATCCTGCGGGATTTTTTGTTGGCATCTCCCCCTTCACCTCCTGGAGGGGAGGAGCCTTTTCCAGGGATGAGGGAAGGTCAGTGCTGTCCTGGTGTGGGCAGGAGCTGCTCCCAGTGCCATCACTGCCATGGATGTCACCACTCCATCGATGCCATCGTTCCGGCGCCTCCGGGCACGCGGCCCCGCTGTCCCTCTGAGCCTGCAGGAGATGAAAGCAATCAGAATAACAGTGGGACACAAGCTGTGTGCAGGAAAAATCCCAGCTCTGAGGCATCACAAAGGGGCCCTGGCTTGATCCGAAGTTGCTGCTTCCAGGAAGTTTGCCTTTTGTTTGATCTATTTTGCGCATCCCTATTAAATAACTAATTATTTAACATCTTTTAAAGCTTTGCTATACATTATGGCAGGCAGGACACAAATGGTTGCTTTTAATAATATAAAAGCCCATTAGCTTCATTTACTGTTAATGTTAAAATAAACATGAGGCAATTTAGATATACTATTCCAATTTCACGGAAACTTTGATGTTTTTCTTCTCCACTCACATAATTAAGGGAAAAAACTACTAATGATATTAAGTTTGTACAGTGTTAATGACAGAAACAAGCTGCAGTAGAAATTGCAGCCATTAATATGGAAAAATAAAATATTTAACACAGGAGATAAATGAAAGTAATTTTAATAAGGTAAAATGAAGAAAATTAATTTTAGAAACTTTCAGCATTCTTAAAACGCTCTCGGTTTCTGACACGTTTTGTGTGGTTTTCTGGTCGGGATTATTTATGATTATTTTTAACACTTACCTGTTTTCTTTTTTTTTCTCTTCCCATTGTTTTCTTTGAAGGTCGAATTCTGCCCTGGTTTATACCCCATAACCTGGCAGCAGCTAAAGGTGGGCTCATCCCTAGGAGATGCCTTATCACAGCCTTGGTTTTTTCGGGAACCAGGAGCCCTCCAGGTATCTCAAACCCCCAAATGCCATCTGGGGATGCAGGGGGGTGCTGCCTCCCGGGGATGAGGCTCATCCAGGTGGCACCAGCACGGATACACAGCATTCCAAGGGAGCTGTGGCAGGGTTTGTGGCCCTGGGAGGGTTGGGGTTGGGAACAAGGTAGTGCTGTGGGGGTTGCAGGCTGAGCCTCCGGGGCACAGGGAGCAGCTACAGGGGCTCGGCTGCAGCAGGATCTGGGCTGAGAGCAGAAATCTGAGTCCTGGGAGCAACCTGGAGCCGGGCCAGAAACAAAAGGGGTTGCGTGGCCAGGGCAGGAATAACCTGTGGGGTGCAGCAGTGACACCAAGCTGTGCTCCCACTCCCACAGAGACCAGAGCAGTGAGGAACATCCCTCCTGCTCCCCACTAAACCTGCTTCCCACAGGAGAGGGGCAGGCAGGGCTCAGCCCCAAGCAGAGAAACTCTTGCTCCACGGCTCAGCCACCCAGGCCCCATCATCCTGCTCATTTTGGAGCCCCTAAAGTGAATCCACTCCTGAGAACAGTCCATCCCCACATCTCCAAACTTTGGAGGGAGGACAATCGGCACCCACGCACATTTCAGCCTCTCTGCTGCCTCTTCCACACCATCAGCTCCATCACTAACATGTGGCAGCCTTTGCCAGCAACCCATTTTTAGCAACAGCTCGGTGATTTTTTTTATTATTCTGATGCATTTATTTACAGGAAATGATTAATTAAAGGAATTCTTTTCATTGCCATTAATAGTTTCGCAGACAACCCGACGAGATAATCATCACATGCTGGCAATCACTTGCCATCAATTATCCCCACGCTGCTGCTGTCAGTGGATCACAGCCCCTACCTGGTGGGAGTCACTGCTGGTGCCACCGAGGCATTTTCCAGTCATGTAGGACTGGGGAGGATGGGAAACAGCTTCCAGACAGGCCCTGAGATTGATATGCAAGCCAAAGGGAAATGCATTAAACTATTTAACTGCCTGGAAATCCAGCATAATGAACATCCAAAGGTATCTGATTACTAGTTCACTGTAGCTTGCCTTTATTTATTTGTTAGCATTTAAATTTTGTTCCAATTACTTCTTGTGTTGGGAACTCTCTTGCTTCAGGGGTGGGTCCAGCTGAAGACCCTCAAATCTGTGTTTGCTCAAGTGGGTGGGAGTGGGAAGGGAGAGGGATGAGGGATGGCAGACAGGGAACAGCCAGGTCGAGGATGGTGGCACCACTGACAGGGACAACAATCTCACTGTGGAATTTTGGGTGGCCCTGGATGAGCTCTCCTGTCCTGCTTCCCCAGGCCACCATTTCCCCACCCAGGGCACATCACCACCTGAGACAGGGCTTGTCACCACCTCCACTCCCCATTCCCAAATCACAGAATCCTGAAATGGTTTGGGTTGCAAAGGACCTTAAAAATCATCACATCCCACCCCCTGCCATGGGCAGGGACAACTTCCACCATCCCAGAGTGCTTCAAGCCCCATCCAGCCTGGCCTTGGGCACTTCCAGGGATCCAGGGACAGCCACAGCTGCTCTGGGCATCCTCTGCCAGGGCCTCCCCACTGTCACAGGAAAGGATTTCTTCCCAAAATCTAATCAAAACCTACCCTCTGGCAATGTTAACACATTGCCCCTTGTCCTATCACTCCAGTTCCTAATGAATTTTCCCTCTCCAGCTTCCCTGTAGCCCCTTCAGATCCTGAAAGGAGCTATGGGGTCTCCACAAAACCTTCCCTTCTCCAGGCTGAGCAGCCCCAACTCTCCCAGCCTGTCTCCATAAGGAGTTGCTCCAGTGCCCTGATCCACCTCATGGCTTCCTCTGGAATTGCTCCAACGTTTCCATGTCCATCTTTTGTTGGCAGCACCAGAAGTCAGCACAGTTTTGCTGGTGCTTCCCAGCCTGCCTGTAGGATATTCTAGGAAAAACCCCAAAACCTTCCACCCTGGGCTGTGTGTGTGTCCCCAGCGAGGTGTGGGGGACACTGGGGAGCTGTGGTGGCCTCCTGCTCTCCCTGGGAACTGCCAGGCACCCAGGGAGCAGAGATTTTGGGAAACTGGACCAGCGTGCTCAGCAATGCCTGAGCTTCTCAAACATGCCAGAAGGACATTAAATGGAATGTATTCAGTGCTAAGAATTATGGTATCTTTAGAAACTAAAGTGTATAATTAAATTATAACATCTGAGATTGGAATTGCTTTCTCACTTGTAGGGGGAAAAATAAGACATTTTAATAACATGTCATAAGTTTTACAGTTATTGGATTTTCAAATTGTTTACAAAAGCAATATTGTTCAATTGCATTGTTGTTTTGCTGGAGTTTTTTTTCTTAAGTCTTTTGATAAAAAGAATAAACTAACAATAATGTTCCCAGGAGGTAGAACAAAATTGCATTTCACTTTTGTTATTTGTTTAATTATCCATTTAGCCAGTCAGTATATAAAACTCATTTTCAGCAGATTCCTCCTCGAAGTCTCCGGCTCCAGCTGTAACTGCAAAGAGCTTTCAACTTTTATTTAACATTAATAACCCAAGGAAATCCTGGTGTTCAGGTACTGCAGCACCTTGCCTGCCATTCCAGGGACACGGGTAGGAGAGAACATCAGGCTGGTAATTCCCAGTTTTTAGGATTGGAGGGGAACACTGGCTCACAGTGCCCTGTTTATTTTCAATAGGGAGCCACAGGGGACTCATAAAAATCAACAGTCCCTGGTGGTTTTGCAAATCTTGAGCAGTTCGAGGGGGCTGTGACCTCTCATTCTAAGCCTGCTGGGATTCTTTTCCTGGCTGTTTCTCCCTGTTTGCAGGAGGAGACCTTGCTCCAGGAGAGGGATTCTCCAGGCCGTGACCTGGCTGAGGTTCACATTTGAAAGGTGATTTGCACTGCGACAGGACCTGCTCCCATGGCAGGTTTGGCTGGTTGTGTCTTGGTTTCAAGGAGATTTAATTAATTCATTTAATCAGCAGCTTTCTGCCTCCATCAAAATATCTGAATTTCTATAAAACCATCAGTTTCAGCAGCCTTTAAACCCATGATTTGCTTGGCAAGGAGAAGTTGGGCATAGCTGGAATCCCACCAAGGCACCCCGTGGTTCATCTGTGTAGATGCTTTGGTTGAAGCTGTCCCTGTTCATAGCGGGGAGTTGGACCAGGTGACCTTGAAAGGTCCCTTCCAACCCAAACCATCCTGTGATTCTGTGATTTATGATTCTGTGATTTATGATTCTGTGATTTTCATGACTCTGTTTCTATGATTAGCAAGTACTTCTGTCGGTGTTTTCTCTCTTCTTTCAGCATCTCCTTCCAGAGGCTGATTCCTGCCGTGTTTGAAGCACAAATGCTGATATTCAGCATCATCTTCCAGCCTCTACTGATAGCAGGGAGCTGTTTTCAGGATCCCACCCATTCTTGGAAGCTTTGCAGAACACCCCGGTGATAAAACCTTGTTTTTTGGGACTTACAGCCACATAACCCCCTCAGAGCAGCACCTGAGCTGGAGACTGTGAGGAAAACAAAAACAAAGAGGTGTAAAATGGAGCCACCTTCTTTCCCAGCCTGCATGCATGGGATGAGGCAAAAGAAGGATCTCTTCTGTCCCTCAGGATGAGCAGCCTGCTCCTCCTGCCAGCACATACCGGCTGTTAAATGCTTACCCAGCACCGGGAGGGGGGTTATTAGGAGCAGTGAATTCCTTTGATAAGTTCTCAGGTCATAAAGATGTTTGACTCCTCATTTGCACGCTCCTCTTGGAATCGATCAAAGCGGAAAAGCTGGAGGGTAAAAATCGATAAGGGAGAAAGGTCTGTGGGAAGATGTATGGATAGAGCTGGGCAGGGGCAGGGCAATCAGTTATTGTGCTAATTGATGGCGGGATGATAACTCAGCATTGATCAGAGGCTGCCTGAGCTGATACAACTCAGTGGCTCCAGAATCCTGCTCTGGAGATCTCTCAGAGGGATGCTCGGATCAGCTGCACAGCTCCCAACCCGCTCAGCTGCAGGGGTTTATTGACAGGGAAAAGCAAAATGAGCCTGGCCCTGGGTTAGATCCCTCAAAAAGCAGGGCTCTGCCAATCAGTGCTCCTGGCATTCCAGCAGATTTCCACTGCCCACTCCACGTGGCACAGCTTGGATCCAGGGGCTGTTGGTGAATCCGTGTTATCACCCACCTTCTCCTCCACTGAGGGTTTAGAGCAACCTCTGCCTCCCACCAGAGCACCACAGGACCTCAGGGATAAATAATTCACCCTCCTGACACCCTCGTGGGCTGGAGCTGGCTCTGTCCAAAGGAGAGAGGAGGCTGAGGCACAGTGAAGTACCCGAGTCTCACCCAGAGGATGGAGAAGAGCTGGTTGCTCCTGAACCTCACTGCAAGAGGTCATGGGAGATCAGGAGATCAGCTGTGCACCAAAGCTGTTCCCGTTTTTTGCAGTATTCCCAGCACTGCTGCTGTGGGTTGGGACAGGAATCCTCCTGCCCCAGGCTGCCCTGGAAGGCACTGGTTTGACATTCCCAGTGAGTATTTCTGGATGAAACAGAGCTTGAACACCAGAGGGAAGCCTACAGACTCCTTTTTTTTTTTGCAAGGTATGTGATTAGATAAACCAGATCCTCCTGCTTGTGCCCTCCAGGTGGGAATTCCTGTTTTCCATGGGGCAAACTGTGCTCCAATTCCCCTCCTGTGCAGCTCCTTGAAACAAATCATACTTTGGGGATAATTTCTGGAAGATCTGCCCGGAAGCTGGATGGAAGGAAGGTCAAAGCCACGTCCACTGCAAAGCTCCAGCAGTGACCCCACAACAGGAACATCAGTGCCAGATGACTTCCAGCACTGGGAATTCTGGAGACCAGGTAAGAAAAAAAAGAGTTTAAACAAGGATCAGCCTTGGGGCGGTGGGGTGGCAGGTGACCAGGCTAGGTCCTTCCAGTCATGTGCCCCTTCCCTGGCCACAGGGAGCTGCCCAGAAAGGGGCTCTGCAGGTGCCCAGGTACCTTGGGCTTTTCACTGCCCTGCAGCCAAGAAAAGGAAAGGAAAAACAAATTTCTTGGTAACAGCTGTGTTTCCTTAACAAACAACTGTTCCCTTAAAACATCCAGGATGACGAGTTGACAGTAATGAAGTAACATCTGCCCAATCAGTGCACTTTTTGGCAGCTCTGGAGCCTCTGAGTGAACGTTCCCTAATGTTCACCAGACACTCGCAGCACCTGCTCTGCACCCCCAGCCTCTTAGGCTGCCTCCAAATGCAGAACAGATGTGAGGGCTGAGATAAAAAGCTTCCCCAAACAATCTATCAGTCTAATAGCATTGATCAGATAAAAATATCCTGGAACATCACTTGTTTTGCTGCAGGCACTTTCCACCTTTTCTGGGCATCAACCCTGCTGTTAACCCTTGCAGGGGTGCCAGGAGGGAGGGTTGAGGCTCTCAGGACCTGGCAGGGTCCTGGCAGGGTCCACAGTCCTGTTGTGGACTATTGTTATTAGTAGTAGTAGTAGTAAGACTACTATGGATTATTAGGCACGTGGTGGGATTTTTGGGGTATCCCAAAAAGCCAGGAGTTTTTCTCAATATTCTTGTGGGTCTCTTCCAACTCAGGATAATCTGTGATTCTGTTGATAGTGCTGGGAATGCAGCACTTAGAAGGGGGTATGAATTCCCACAAGGCTCTGCTGGGAGCAATAGTGGGACAGAAGGACCATCCATGGATGCATCAGCTCCAGGGCAGCTCCAAGCCTGTCCTTGGCTGGGAAAACACAAAGCAAGGGCACATCAAGAGAGGTGTTTTCCATGGGGGCATGGGGATGTTGTTGGCATTGCATACGGCACTGGGGATACGTGGCATATCCAGTGCAGCTTGTTCGTGGCAAACAAGCAGGGAAGGGCAGCTTGGGCACTTGGGCAGCTGTGAAGTTCATCTTCTGAGGGGCAGCTTGTCCTGGCTGTGAAATTCACCTTCTGTGGGGCCATTTGTTCTCGGGGCTGGAAGGATGTGCTCTGTGGATCTGGAAGGAGACAAGGAGGTATTGATGTCTCTGCATCATCCCCAGCTCCCTGGTGCTATAGACTATTACAAAATCACAGAATGGTTTGAGTTGAAGTTGCCTTAGAGCTCATCTCATCCCAAGCCTGGGCAAGTGGCACTTCAGGGCTGTTTATTTTCCCTCAAATTAGCTCAGGCCCAGCTGCAGCTCGGGGGTCAGCAGCTCCCAGCCCTGGAAGGTGCTGCCATTGCTGGTTTGTTGCTGGTTTTTGTTTGTTTGTCGCTGGTTTGTTGCTGATTTGTTGCTGCAGCCCCTTTCATCCCCTTGGCTCGGTGCGCTAACCCCCCTGAGAGGGTCCCTGGGCTGCCCTCCCTCATGGGGACACGTTTCTAGGCCTGTGCAGTGACAAAACAAGCAGCCACTCTCCTTCCTGGGGCTGCGGCTTGGCAGGCCTTGCCGCGCAGCCAGGAGGGGTGGGAGCGCCTGGAAAACCGGGGGGCAGCAGATCTGCCCTTTGTGTTAGGGGGGAAAGCAGGAAAAGGAGGAAAGTGAGGCGCTGGCAGGGCCGGGAGCGGGGCCGAGCCGAGCCCGGCTGCACTGAGGGCCCGCGGCCACGGGAGGGCGCGCGGAGCCCGGGAACGGCGCGGGCGGGCCGGGCCCTGAGGGAGCGCCGAGCGCGGGCCGGGCCCTGAGGGGGCGGCCGAGGGCGGGCCCGGGCCGGGGTTCCGCAGGGTCTTGGGGATTTCGGCTTTGCCCTCTCTGCTGCACGGGCTGCGTTTGGAGCAGTTAAACCATCAAAGGTTACGTTGGAGGGAGCCTAAATTTCATCCAGTGCCACCCCCTGCCATGGCCAGGTCCTTCCACCGTCCCAGGCTGCTNTGGTGGGATTTTTGGGGTATCCCAAAAAGCCAGGAGTTTTTCTCAATATTCTTGTGGGTCTCTTCCAACTCAGGATAATCTGTGATTCTGTTGATAGTGCTGGGAATGCAGCACTTAGGAGGGGGTATGAATTCCCACAAGGCTCTGCTGGGAGCAATAGTGGGACAGAAGGACCATCCATGGATGCATCAGCTCCAGGGCAGCTCCGAGCCTGTCCTTGCCTGGGAAAACACAAAGCAAGGGCACATCAAGAGAGGTATTTTCCATGGGGGCATGGGGATGTTGTTGGCATTGCATACGGCACTGGGGATACGTGGCATATCCAGTGCAGCTTGTTCGTGGCAAACAAGCAGGGAAGGGCAGCTTGGGCACTTGGGCAGCTGTGAAGTTCATCTTCTGAGGGGCAGCTTGTCCTGGCTGTGAAATTCACCTTCTGTGGGGCCATTTGTTCTCGGGGCTGGAAGGATGTGCTCTGTGGATCTGGAAGGAGACAAGGAGGTATTGATGTCTCTGCATCATCCCCAGCTCCCTGGTGCTATAGACTATTACAAAATCACAGAATGGTTTGAGTTGAAGTTGCCTTAGAGCTCATCTCATCCCAAGCCTGGGCAAGTGGCACTTCAGGGCTGTTTATTTTCCCTCAAATTAGCTCAGGCCCAGCTGCAGCTCGGGGGTCAGCAGCTCCCAGCCCTGGAAGGTGCTGCCATTGCTGGTTTGTTGCTGGTTTTTGTTTGTTTGTCGCTGGTTTGTTGCTGATTTGTTGCTGCAGCCCCTTTCATCCCCTTGGCTCGGTGCGCTAACCCCCCTGAGAGGGTCCCTGGGCTGCCCTCCCTCATGGGGACACGTTTCTAGGCCTGTGCAGTGACAAAACAAGCAGCCACTCTCCTTCCTGGGGCTGCGGCTTGGCAGGCCTTGCCGCGCAGCCAGGAGGGGTGGGAGCGCCTGGAAAACCGGGGGGCAGCAGATCTGCCCTTTGTGTTAGGGGGGAAAGCAGGAAAAGGAGGAAAGTGAGGCGCTGGCAGGGCCNCCTCCCCACTCTCCCAGCCAGGAAATCCTTCCAAATATCCGTCTGAATCTCCCCTTTCCCAGTGGAAGCCATTCCATCCATCTGTGCTGTCCATCCATCCCTTGTCTCAAATCCCTCTCCAGCTCTCCTGGAGCCCCTTTAGGCACTTGGAAGAGGCTCTAAAGGTTCCCTGGAAACTTCTCCATTGGCTCCTCTCTTCCTGCTCACAGTTCCTTGTACCAAACATAAGTTATTTAAACCTGGGCCATTTGTACAAATGAAACAAATTAGTTGATAGGAAGCTAGAGCATTAATGGCTACACCTGTCTTCTAAAACTCTTGGGAGTTCACTGATGTATTCCAGCTCAGAGCACACATGTGGACATACTGTGGTATCTTTTGAGCTGGAAAGAAATTTGATACCAAAGTTAAATATCCTGCCTGAGCTTCTGGGACAGGGATTGCCCTTGCAGGTTGGCAGCAGAGCATGGCAGGCCCTGCCTCTCCCACGCCTGCCATGATTCCAGCTGCTATGGGGACAAAAACCTGGATTTGTTGTCGCATTAACACAGAGGCAAGATGAATTAGCAGAGGTGGAAGGTGAAAGGTCTGTCTGCAGGCTCGCCTGGAGTCAAATAGAGGGGTCTTAGCTCATTTTGCATGAAGTGCAGCCAGCTATAGCCTCAGCATCAAGGCTCAGGGCCATTGAGTTTATGTACATTGATTTCACACCTTCACTCATTTGCCTCCCCTCTCCACAGTCCTTTCGTGCAGATAAATTTAAGGCCCAGCAGAGAAGGAACAACCTTAGCTGGAAAAATCAACTGTGGCAAATTTGCGATAAAAGTCAATCTTCCATGCACCTTTGTTTTACTGGGTGTTGTAAGAGATTAGACATTTATTTTATCCAGCTGAATTTTCACCCTGGGCACGCTGAGTTTTCCACAGGATGGATCAAACAGAAGGGAGGTTGCTATGCTTTGCTCTTCTGAAGCCCAGTCCCACCAGCAGCACTCCAGATCCCTGGAAATACAGATCCAGAAGAGGATCTTGGGCAGGGATTTCTATATTTCTCTTTTAGGCTGGAATTGGAGAACAGTTGGAATTGGAATAATTTTATTTTTAGGAAAACCAATTTGCTGTGCAGGCACATTTAGCTGAAGTGGGGGATATCAGTCCAATGTTGCAGCAATGAGGGGAGCACCTCACCCCCCGTTTCTGGAGCTGTGGCCCCTTTTTCTCTTTCTGGTTTGGTTGATCTGGTGTCACTGGGGTTCTCCACAGCAAACATCAGCTTGCAGCTCCTTTACTCTTTCTTCCTGCCTTATCATGCAACCTGAAACAAATCATTGCATTTAACCCAGGAAAAAACAAAATCTGTATTGTTTCCTGCATCCTCTCCCATCCCCATTCTCTTTCCCCACTCCAGCATAGTTATCCAGTTTATAAATTTGACAAATGCACGTCAGGGCACTTCAGACATCAATCCTGAGCTGGTTTTATTGGCAGCAGTGAGATCCTGGGCACGTTTGCAAGAAGCATCTCTGAGCTGTGGGTCCAGAGGTGGGTACTGCTGGTATGAGCTGGGCCCATCCTTAGGGAAAAGCCTTCCTATCCCTCGAGGGACCCAGCTCTCCTGCAGGAGAGCCACAAAAGAGAAATACTTTGCCAAGTATTTATCCCACTGGAGGAGTGCAGCCCCAGCTGTGAGGCATGAATCTCCTTCCAGGCTTTGTTTGGACTGAGCAGCGCTGCTCCCAGCTGCAATGTTTGGTCTTTTCCAGGACTGAGAAGAGCAGGGTCCTCACAGGGCTGGGAAATCCTCCCTGCTCTGCAGAGTGAGGTGAATGCTCTGTGCAGGACTGGGACCCTCAAGGGAGGGGTTGCTTTTCTCACAGTCCCATAAATCACAGCTCCAAGGCTGCTCTGTTGGAAGGGAGAAGCAGAGAAAACTGCTTCAGTGGAGCAGTTTTTAACCCTGGATCACCTGCAGAGCTGGGAGTGTGCCCTGGAGTGGCAGAGTTGGGGCTGTGTGTGCCAGTGTGGGAGCAGGGCTGCTCTGCCCCATTCCTTCATTTGTAATTGGCATTCCTTCATTTGTAATTGGCAATTAAGAGCAGAGCAGGTCAAGGAAAATGTCTACAAAGTCATCACACCTTCCCCTAGAATAAATCTGCTCCCTTTCTAAGTAGAAAGGGAGAAGAAAGAGGAGGAAGAGGTAACTTAGGGAAGGAAGGATATTCTGGAGTAAGGAATGCCCAGGTTGGCAGCCCTGTGAGCCCTGTAGAGAATTGTGGTGGAGCATCCTCCTTATTCACAACCTTTGGCATTGGGGGTGACCACAGGAAAACAGTGACCAAAACTCCTCCAGACATCATGGCCTTTGCTGTATGTGTCCCACAAAAATGTGCTTTCATCCCAGAATAACGGGGGAGAAAGTCTGTGGTTTCATCCCTGGCGTCTACACAAGGGATAAAAACTCCCTTATCTCTCATAGCCATAAATGGCTGCTTTTCTTAGGCAGGGCTTTGGGAGCAGGGTGACCTGGTTAGGGGTGATTCATGCAGCCAGGGCAGCAGGAATTCCTCCTGAAAGGTGTCCTTCCCTCAATCTGCTTTTTGCCATGTGAGTAACAGGGAACCTCAGCTCTCTGTTATTAATATGCCATCAGACCATATGTTCTCAGCCTCAGCCCATATGTATTTTTGAAAAGAACCACCTGTGAGTAATTCTGCCTCCTCGGAGGAGTGAGTAAAATCTGCTTCGGTGTGTGTGTGTGCTGTGCAGGGAAGGAGGACTCCAGGTTTTCAGGGAATTTGTAGGAATTTCGCTGTTTTGGCCCCTCCCTGCTGCGGCTCTGGGGTTACCTGGTCCCTGTGCCATCAGCTGTGCCACCTCGCCGCTGCACAAAGCAGCCCTGAGGAAGAGGCTGTTGTTGTTTTTCAGGGAATGGACGGTTCTGCTGCTCTCAGGTTATTTGAACAGCTGCCCCGCGCAGTGCAGGCGGAGCTGGGATCTCAGCGCTGCCGGTGACTCACCTCCGCTGCCAAGGACAAAGCACAGACCCGGCGGGGATGCCAAGGTGAGAGGCTGCCCTGCTCAGGGGTGCCAGTGCTCGGTTACCCCAGACGGGCAGAGCTGTGTGCCTGACCCTGGCCACAGGCTGCTTTTTATTTACCTCTGTTTTTAAAGGATTTCAGATGGACCGAGGTTTGCAGAGCTCTTAGAGCCTCTCACCTATTGCAGCCCTAAAAGATATCCCAAAGACAGCTGTGACTCTCTCTGAGGGTTAAATCCCCGCCTGTCTGAGCTGCTGGGGGTGGCTGCACTCCCACCTCAGAGGCAGAGGGACAGACCCATTGAAAGGGGCAGCTGCCCTTTGGAAAGAAACTTCACCTTTTTGGTTTCAGGGAAGCCAAGGCGTTATTGCAGCAGCAACCACGGGCCAGTGAAAGTCTGGGAGTAGCTATTGTTTGCAGATGCAGGAGAAAATGTTTGCTAAACACGTAATGAATCAGTGTATTAAGGGATTGAAACCACATGCCTGTGTGGCTGATGTGTGGATTTCTTCATAGTAAAATGTTAATGAAAAGCTTTTGGGCAAGCCAGTTCCAGTAAGCTATATAGCCCCAGCCTATGTAATGCTGGGAATGCAGGAGAGAGGGGCAGATGTAAAAACAAAATGCTGTGACTACAACAGAGGAGTTGTTTCCCATCCCTTTCATGCCCTGCCTGCGCTCTCCTCACTCCCCTGGCACACACATGGCAAAGCCCAGGGTAATTCCTGTGCCTTGCAGGGCACTGCAAGAGGGAAGTGTGCGCATGTGGAAAGCCGGCACCTTGGATCACTCCCCTGTGTCTGAGCAGGCTGGCTGGAACTCACAGAGGCTTTTTTCCCTTGCAGACGGAAAATATTCCTCAGTGGAGCCCCAGTATTTGAGTGACACAACAGTAATATTCCCTCTGAGTGTGTGGGGCAGCCAGGTGAGAGAGGCTTTGCTGGCACCGCCAGGGATGTGCTGACGCCGGCTCCTGGCCCTGGCTGGAGGCTTCGAAGCACACGATGCTTTCCAAGTGGGATTGCACCTGAAGATTTGCAGCTTTTCCAGCCTGGAAGGAGCAGCCAGAGTGACAGTGCCTTGCTGAGGCTGTGCTGCAGCCAGTGCCCAGGTATTTTCCACCACAGTTTGGTTTTGAGGGGTTAAAATTGCCTGAGAGTTACACCCCAGCTTTTATCAGGGCTGCAGATTTGGGTTTAGGAGGAAATCCAAACTTTTGGGCAAGCTGTTGGATTTTTATGCTCACTGCATCCGGTCAGTGGAGCCATTCAGAAACATCAGCTCCCCGTGGCTTGGCACACAGCAGCCCCAGATCTGCTCCCAGCACACAGTCCCAGGTCAAAGGGAAGTGCTGCCAGGGAGGTCACTGGTGCTGTAGGGACAGCAGCATCACCAGCAGGCACTGAGCTCCCAGCCACCCACCAAATGCCAATTTGGACAGGAATCATGCAAATTGCTGCTTCCCTGTGTCATCCGGGGCACTCAGCAAAATCATAGAATGGTTAAAGTTTGAAAAAGACCTCCAAGATCATGAAGTCCAACCAAGTCCTTCAGCATGTGTTTAACACTGAGTCTACTCAAGATTCAATTAAGCACAATTGCTTATTTTAGTGCCTCAATGTGGCTCAGGCAGCAGATACAGTTGCTGTATGTGCCATTCCCTTTTAGCCTGCTTTCCTTTCTATCATTTGGGCAGCAAATGCTTGCTCCACCCTATTCTGCTCCAGCTGCAAAGTTTCAATCCTGCTTTTTAGAGAAATGAGGAAGTTGTACTTTGTGCAAACAGTGTGCCATGTGTGGCGTGAGAGTTTCATTCATTCATTTGTTTAGAAGAAAGAAAGGAAAAAGCAAAAGAGTCCAGTGCAACTAAGAAAAGAGAAATTGGGAACTAAAATTTGAGTGAAGATAATTTCAGGCCCACTGGGGTTACGCATCATGTGTCAGGGTCTGGAAGGGAAATGGGTTTATCAGATCCTTTGCCTTTCGTACAGATAAAGAAAATATTTCCTTACAGAAGAACACCATAAAATCTGGCACCAAAAGTCTGTCTTGGCTCGGTGGCAAGAGTACAGTGTGGGGGTTTGGTCCATAAATGTGGTGAAAATCCATATTCCCAAGCAGAGAAGCTGTGCGATGCAAAGTTTCCAGAGCAGACCTGACCTTTGTTTATGAATCATTTAAATCATACATTTAATGTAATGCAGAAGGATTAATCCACTACAGATTTTTGAAAGGAAGCTTTAGAAAGATCACTGTCATACATTGTGGGGTTTTTTAGAGCAATGCCTCAATTTAATCTATGTGGAAGCTATTGTTTAAGCTGTTAAATTCCATAGGATTTCTCCTGGGATTGAGGATGAGTGAGAGGTAGACAGACAGCGGATGACCAACACTGACTATTACAGCTGCTGTTTTCTCTCCAGGGCCTCTCTTTAGTAGGGGCAGTCTTAAATGTCATGGCTCGACCAAGGAACAGCAATACTTCCAGGTCCCCTTTCCTGGTGATCTCATGTCTCCACCAGGGAGACCTTAATTACAAATCCTAGGAACAGCAAGGGGGTGCATCCCACCATGCCTGCAGCCCCCCTGCAGCAGGGGCTCTGCTCTGCTCCCTCTCTGCTCCCTCCCCAGCCTGTTTACAGCAGCCTCCCAGCACCAGCGGTCGGAGCAAAGGGAGGAGCGGGGTTTTGGCTTTAAGGCTCAGCACCAAAAATAAAACTCTGTGCTGAAAGCCAGGCAGAGCTGGGAACCTTGAGAAAGACTCCCGCCCAAGCAGCCAGACGGGCTTCCTCGGGTGGAAAATTAGAGATGGGCACTGAGCAGGCGTGGGCGGAGGGGCACTGCTGGAGGACTCACAGAAACCGAGGCTGCCCTGACACAGACACGTCTGGGGCTCCAGTAACCAGTGCCCTACACTGGTGTAAGCACCAGCAGGCCTGGGGGGCTGCCCAGCCCAGGCAGTCTATGGGTAAGCCCTGGAGGCAGCAGGGAGAGCCATGTGGGTGCTTATGGAGCCGTGTGCTGCTGGCTGGACCAAACATCCCTGTGAGGGTGGGCAGGCCCTGGCACAGGTGCTCAGAGAAGCTGTGGCTGCCCCTGGATCCCCGGGAGTGTCTAAGGCCAGGTTGGATGGGACTTGGAGCCACCTGGGATAGTGGAAGGTGTCCCTGGCCATGGGAGGGAGTGGAAAAGGATGGGCTTTAAGGTCTTTCCAACCCAAACCATTCTGGGATCTGATGATCTCCCACAGCCTCAGGCAGTGCTGTGTGTAGCCCACCTTGGGCCAGCCTCTCTCCTTCACTACTGATATTCACCCATATTGTTTTGATTTTGGCATCTGGCCTTTGCCACCTCTGCTTGGAAATGATGCTATGAGAGCATTTTGTGTCAGCAGCTTACCAGGTGACACCAGGTGTGTGTCTGCTCAGATGTGTCCCCAGGACTCTGCCCCTCCATCTATCTCTTCTGATGGACCAAAAAATACACACAGCTTTTGAAAGCCCACAGAGTGACTCTCCAAATTCATATTTGCAGAAAGACATTAGTGTTCACATGGGGTGTCAGAACAAGATAAGTGTCTGTGCAATTAAGAAACAGCTGTTGCTGGCAGCTTGCCCCAACCAGTCTCAACAAGGAGCAAGACAGGTAGCCTGGTTTTATCAGACTCTGGGATCCCTTTCCAACCACCCCTGTGTGTTCCCAGCAAGACAATATATTAGCCTGTAGGAATGGCCCCTTGGTTTGGGGCCAAAACACAAGATTAAGTTGTTGTGAGACAGAATGCGCTGTGGCGAGGACAGCGTGTTTCCCCAAACAACACCTGGCAGCAGGGATTCAAAACAATGCTGAAATCAGGCCAATCTAAAGATTTGCTGGAGTTGGTAGTGATGCAAAACGAGGACAGGTGTGGCCATATTTCCAAAATTGCCCACGGCCAGTGTTTCAGGAACTTGGCAGCACCTGGCTGGGACAGATTTTCTAAGGAGGTCAGCACCCAAGATGTGGAGCCAGCGTGAAAACCTGTCCCAGAATATCTAGCAGAGAAATACATACCTTGAGGGTGGCACAAATGTTTCCCCACTGCACCAGGAGCAAGGAGACCTCAGACTCTTCTCCAGCCCCTGGACACAGCCTGGCAGTGCTAACGACCTCTCCTACTCCCAGCCAGAGGTGAGTGAGGCATCTTTTTGAGTTATCCTTGACTCAGCTTGTAGTTTGACAGCAATTCCTGTCATTTCTTGAAAAATACCTGTGCAATTTCCTTTTCTTTTTCTCTCCGTACCTTTTCTCTTTTCTTTCACTCTTGATTTTTTCTGTAGTTGGCTTTAACTTCCAAAGGGTTACTGTGTTGTGGTGTGGAGCATTCTCAGATGATGCCGGGAGCTGCACAGACACCTCTGTCTGTCCTGCAGTCCCTACCCAGAGCTCGGGCAGGGTGGCAGCTCCTCTGAGCCAGAGCAGGATGCCCTGAATGAAGAGATGCCTCCAAACCACCTCTATCCAGTCTTGGGAGAGGTGGGAGTTGGATCCCAGCTCTTGCCATGGTTCATATTGGACTCAACCAAACCCAGACACCCATAAATTCTGGGAAAGTCTGGTTCTGAACTCTGTGGCTTGGACTCTTCTTTAATTACAGGTCACTGCTAAAGCTGGTTGGAAAATGTTAAATATGTTCTCTGCAAAAATGGTTGTGCCGTTAAAATTTTTTCACAGATTTTTGTTCCTTGATCCTTGTAACTTTTTATTGAGGGCTCACATACATTTAGCTGTCAGTTTTTCCACTGAGCTTCCGTTTTTCCAACAGAGGAACAGATTAAGTGACAGAAAATCAAAACCCTCCTCATGTGCATTTTTGTCCAAAAACTTGGAAAATTCCAACCAAAACAAAGAAGAACTTTAGCCAAGAGCCATTTTTGTCAATGGAGTGCTCTGTGAGAAGCCAAATTGGAACCAGCCCTGGACAAAGCTAAACTGGCTGCATCCACAAAGTGCTGTGGGAAGGAGTTATCCCAGCATTTGCTGCTCCCTAACCCTGTGCCCAGGCTGTTGTCCTTGCTGAGAAACCCCACTGTGCAGCTGGAGAGGCTGCAGGAATCCCAGGAGGGATTTAACCGTGTGGATGTGGCACTTGGGGACATGGCTCAGTGTCCCTTGGCAGTGCTGGGGGAAGGGTCGGACTTGATGGGCTTGGAGGGCTTTTCCAAGCTCAGTGATTCCATGATTCTGCTGTGTTCTCTAGCAGCTCCTCCCAGCCTGTGCCCTGGCTGGTGTCTCCACTTCTTCCCTGTCTTTAGGGCTGGAGAAAGTGCAGGTGGTGCCATGGCCAGGACAATGACCCAAAGGGACAGACGTTCCTGGGAAGTGAAGGGTGTGGAAGGAGAATGTCTGCAGCGCGTCACTGGAAACAAAAAAAAGAATTAAAAAAAGAAAGCCAAGTGTCTTAAGCAATGGTGCTTCCTGCAGAGCCAAACAACAGTGAGGACAACCACCTTTGGGAATTGGTGATGTAGAAGAGCTCTTCTACCAGAGGAGGAGGCGAGGAAGTGGGAGGAAGCAAGTCAGCAAGACAGGCCAATGTCGCTGAGCAGCCTGGCCCATTGAAGTCTGCATTTTATTATTAGAATCGTTATTATTTGTATTGTGGCAGCATCAAGTGGCCCCAACTGGAAGAGAAGCTCATTGTATGAGGCACTAAACAAACATGGAATAACAGACACTCCCTTCCCCGTGGGATTTGCTGGCAGAGAAGACACACAGAGGACCTCAGCGGACAGGAAATTGCCATTTTATGGCATTTATTGTGAGTGTAAGGGCACTTCTGTGCTAAGGACAGTCTCCCACTACCCTTATTCCTATGGAGAGCCTGATCCAAAACCTGGTGGAGTCAGTGGAAGCATGGACACAACTCAAACCAACATTTATTTGTGCTCCCTTCCTCCCTGTCTGTCCCCACAGCTCCTTGATATGCAACAGTTCTGGTGTCCAGTCAGCCCTGGATGGATACAGATGCAGCCTTGAGATGGGAGGGACATGTTCACACTCCTCCTGGAGCTGGCAAATCTAATTTTAGGTTTGTCAGCCTTGGTTAAGTCCTTTTAAAGACTGACCCAGGAGGGAAAAGCCAACTTTGCAGCTGTGCAGAGGCCACGCACAAGGACCACGAGTCTCTGATTTCCCTGGCCTTCAGCTTTATGAACTGGGGATTACTGCAGCAGCCTTGGAAGGGAAACTTGAGATACATCCAAGGTTGACAGATCTCCCTGGATTAAGGTCACTTGCTTTAAAAATCAATTTTTTTCCACATATGTAAGTGTCTGGGACTCACTGTGTGCATCTCCAAGGAAAGTGGGGCAGGAAAGCATATTCTCCAGGGACTCTAATTCTGAAAGACAGTCCTTGTGCTGCCAGATGTGTGATAAATAATAGTTCCAATTTACTCCATATTTCATGCTTTTATTTTAGCCAGCTGACTAGGACCAGAAGTCCAGGCGTGGCAGATGATGAGCACTTTGAAATCCATCTGAAACAATGGGAGAGTGTCCGGCAACAGCTCCACAGCTCCACAGTTGCAGTGGGTGGTGCTTAAGGGAAGCATCATTCTCTGCTTCCAAAATCTTACAGTGGGTCACAGCAGCAGATTCCTTTCCTGTCCATAATCTGGCTGATCTTGGACTCGCACAGATGATCGGATATTCCCAGTGCTCCTGCTGAGCCTGACAAAAAGTCTCTGCCCAACCCAGCTGAAAGAAGTAAAATCTAGTGCTCCAACACTGCTCCCTATGCAAGGAGTGGGAGTTTTGCCATTTGCCATGGGGAGGATCAAGGCTGTTGTTGATGGAGGTGGAACAGAGCTGCTCAGATCTCGAGGAGGATAAATGAAATGTTCTGTATGAACTCCATCCTGTCTCACTGCTGAGCGAGGAGCCGTGGGCCTTCAGTCTCATCCATGTGTGAAACACGTCCAGGGGTCCATTGCCCACTGGTGTTCCCAGAGGGGTGACACGAGAGCAGACAAACACAGCAGCTCGTGCCCAGGTTGGTGGCAGCTCTGAGAACAGGAAACTCTCTAGACAATTGTTCAGAGAGGTGTAGGCAGGGCACCATTTGCAGTCAGAGACTGAAAAGCAAGAAATCTTTTCCAGCTCAAAGTGACCCCAACCCTTTTTGTTGTGTGCAAGGTATCTTACCTTGTCTCTGATCTCAACAATGCTTCTTTTTCAGAGAAAGACTTATTTGGGTACTTAAGCATCAAAATCAAGCACTCAGCAGTCAAGTTCTCAAAAGTGGAAATGCTACTGAGAAGGAAGGATGCTTCCCGAGTCTGAACGTTCCCATGCCCCTGTGTTCTGGTGTTATTCTCTACTCTGTTTCTGCAGAGTTTTCCTCATAGGGCTCCTGTCTCTTCCCATGTACCAACTTGCTCAGTGAACCATTATTCACCCCCTTCTCTTCCTGGTTGTGCAATGTGAGCCCCGTGCCTCACTTACTGCTCACTATTCAAATCCTGCTCCAACACAGAATTATTCATTTCCTTGGGAGCGCTCTTCGGGCACTGATGACAGGCAGTAGCAAATTTTATCCTTCACATTCCCCTGTGAGGTGTGGGGGTGGCATTTGCTTGGGTTCTAGACAACATTTGAGGCAGAGAGAAATCATGTTTAAGGGTATTCACCAACTCTGGATTTGGACATGATGTGTGAGCAATCCTGGTCCCTTGCAGTGCTGCAGCTTCTTAAATCCCCTTAGGAACTTGGTGAATGTGGAATGCACATTTAGTGATGATCTGGGAATCTTTTATCCAAGTGACTTGCCTAATCCTGCTCAGAAATTCTGTGGTGGAGGCAAGGATTTTACAGACATTTTTTTCCAGGTTGGTTTTCAGCTGCATTAACTGGTTCTCTTTCTGATTTCCTCCTTAATTCACTACATGCTTCCCATCTCCTGCAGCAAATGGAGCAGGAGCTGTCAGGTTATAACTTCTATCACCTGGCAGCCTTTATTCACCCCTTAATAAGGTCTTGCCTGCATGCTGATACAAAGTGAGGAGAAGACAAGGACATGGCAATAAAATCAGTGATAAATGTTTTTGTGGGGGCCACAGTAAATTGACAGACAGGTCATCAGGTCTGTGTCTTCTCTGGCTCCTTCCAGAATGGTTTTACTTGAATTAATTTAAATCAAAAGAGTAAATAAAACCTCAAGGCAAACCAGACTGTGGCAGGCCTTTGACATGAAAGTTTCAGCTCAAGTGATGAAAGTTTGGCAAAGATTTCAGCAAGTCTTGGCATCAGGGCATAGCTGCAGCACGAACCCTGAGAGCCACGTTTGACTGCTGGAGTGACCTCATAGCGTTTTGCAACCAAAGAAAGTGAGATGAGACAGTGATATTAAAGGTATTCAATCATTAAAGATTGCAGAGGTGGTAATCTTTGGTTCAAAGGCTGGTGGAGATGCTGGAGATAGGGATGAGCACTGCATCCATCAGCTGGGACACCGCCGTGCCGGCGGCTCTTGGCCTCTACAGTGCCGAGATTCCCCAAGAGAAAGCTGGGCTGAGGCTCTGCAGCTCTCTCCTTTCATTTCTTATGATGGATTTCTGGGTGTGGAAGTAGTTTATAACTAAAATGGAATCCCTCCCATGTAGCTTTTAAAAACAAACAGGCCTTAAAGGGAAAGCTCTGTTTCGGCAGAAGTGGGGCTGGCCTGAGTCAGGGACTTCGTGATGTGATCACTGAAGTGAGGGGCAGGAAAGGAAACGTGGAACAAGTTCTGCCTTGAAAAAGGCAACAGGAGTCAGGGAAGAGGGTGTGTTTAACATGGGGAATGGAGTCATGGCAAGGGGAGCATTCCAGTAAAGTAGGGAACACTGCTCAAGGGATGCTGGTGATATGCCTTGGCTGTGTGCACCTGCATAAACCAGAGATAAGTTGGGACATAAAACTGTACTGTGATCAGCAAGCAAAGGTTCTCCAGCTTCAGGATTTATCAGTATGGGTGTAAACTAATTACCAAGCCTAAAGCAATGGCTCTCTTTCTAGTGAAAAATACTAATCACAGAAGTCCTTGATCCTGCAGATTCCAAAAAAATGGAATAACCCCTTCAAGGCTCTTCTGTGCCTTGGGAAAACACTGCTTGGTTCAGCTTTGCATCAGCACAACTCTTCCCCCAGCACATCCTTTGGGACAGGTAGGATTAATATCCAACAGTTCATTTTAATTGTTGAGCAATAGGGAAATTTTCACCACTTGATATATATTGCTCTTAAACTTTTCCTCTAAGAAGTCTCCTGTTTAGAGAACAGAGTAACAGCCATCCCTTAATATAATATATTTAAACATCTTGATAAAAGCCCTCTCTGGAGAATTTGACGATACACTATTCCACCAACATTATAATGGATGGTTTTCTTCTTTTAAATGCCTCGCCATTAAAGTTTAACGAGCAATACTTACTTTCATTCTAAACTTATTTTTCTCCTTGACAGATTGGATACTTAGTTTGGATTTGTTAACATTGCTGGTCATAAAAATGTCTGCTTCAAATAAACTGATAGATACTGTCCTTAGGAAATTGGGCTTTGATGCCTTATTTGATTTCCATGGCAAAGTAAGTTCATACTTTCTTTTTTGGAGAAAATGAGGTACTGTACAGAGCAAGCTGAGAACCTCATGCCCCTTTTTATTTGCCTGAAATTTCAGTTTCTATCAACCACAATGTAGCTTTGACTTTTCTGTCTTCTAATCCTTTAAGAATATGTACCAAGAATAACCAGAAATGAAATTGCAACAAAGGCCCACGTCTTTACATCAGGGTTATTTATGACATCACACATCTTAACCAACAGTCTGGTTAATGTCCTTCACAGTGTTTCCAGTCCTACAGTTTTACTTTCAATCTCGCAATATTAGTATTTCTCTTTATTCTGCAGTTTTCTTCCAAAAATTAATTCTTGCCACAGATTTGGAAAGAGAAGGCTCACCTTGTGAATTCTCATGTTTCAAGACAAGTACACATTTATTTTCAACCTTAAAGCAAAAGAAGCTGCAAAGAAGGAGGGATGAGCCTGACATGATTTTTCTTACATTCAATTTGTCCTTCCTCTGACATGTTCAGACTCTCTTTGAAGAGTCTCTGTGATCTTGACAAGCCTTGTGCTTCAGGAACAAACATGGGAGGAAAATCTCCTTGACTCCCTTAGTGCCTGATGGCTGAGAGCAGAGAAACAAAGCCAGTGATTCAAAGGCTTGAAAGAAATATTCACAGGGGGGCAAAAATGCTGAGCAAGGACGTTCAGAATTTCTTCAACATCATTTCCTTCCAACAGCTGCTGTCGTTACCCTCTGCTCCAGAGCTGAGCTGCAGCACCTACTGAGGAGCCTTTTCCTAGCTCAGACAAGGGCAGCAGGCAACACTTGGGATTTGAAGACACTGGCAAAGGAAAAAAGCAGCCCACAAATAGCTGGTAGAAAGCCCTACAACATGGCAGCAAACATTTCCTAATTTACTGCAATGCCAGAAGATGAGTCACCCCAGTGTTCCTGTTGCATAATCTTCCCCAAAGCTCAAGAGAGTGAAACCAGAGAAGCAAAGGTCTCGCTGGGCTTTCAGTGACATTTATGTTTAGACTGAACTTTCAGTTAGGAAAGTGTGAGTTTTTCTCTGATGACAAAGGAGGGGGAACCGATAGAGTAAGGTGTTCTTTCGGAAATGATAAACTCCTGAGTGTACAGACTGTCATCTCCCTAAGCCCCCAGCCAGACCACGGGCTCCTCTGCCCTTCCTGACTTCCAGACAGGTCTCCCCATGCCCTGTTCAGCCTTGCCTGGTCCCTGGGGAGCACAGCTGGGCCCTGGGAGCTGTAAAACCCCTCCAGACAAAGCATGGCCATCCCTCAAGGCTTGTTTAGCACGGGGAAGGATCATGGGGCTCCCCAGACCTTTTGGTGGCTGCAGGAGGGCTGGAAACCCCTGACACGTGTTTGCTGTGCCTCAGCATCGTGCCCGTGGTAGATCCAAGCCTTCCAAAGCAGCAGGATCTCCCAGGCACGCAGGGAGCCCCAGGCACAAGCACAGCTGTGCAGTCACCGGGGAAATTCCACCTGGGAGAAGGGAGTCAGGCAGGAGCAGGCAGCAAGGGTCACTGCTTCAGAGCCCGAGAGGTGTTACTTACATACAACGTGTCTAATCTACTTTTTATTCCTTAAAATCAAGTCAGGTGAATTAGGGAATGCTGCACATCTTCAGAGGAATGTCAGGCTGAGGGCTGCATTCCTGCTGGACTGTGTTATCCTGGGTTAGTGCCTGGTGCCAGGCATTTTTCTGTGCTGATTTGGTGAATGTTGTTTCGGAGGAGCCGGTGTGAGCAGCACAGGAGTCCTCCACACCTCAGCAACTTTCTGCTCTCTGTTCCACCAGAGTGAACCAGGTTAGTTCCTCCTTCTGGGCACCATTACTACAGGCGATGTAATTTCTTCCCCTCTCTGATGAGAATAGAAAAATTTCCTTTATTCAGCGAGACAAAAGAAAAAAAAAAGCGCCAAGTATTCTGAGGGTAGTTTTGTTTTTCTCAGCATTTCTGTGGGATTTCCAGTGCCATTTCACATCCCCTCCCTCCAGCTGATTACTGCCAATGGCCAAAACCATTTGTTGAGTACTTGTGCGGAAGAAATGCCCTTTTGGGAAGGGATGGGAGCTCCTGAGCGCAGCCTGGGCTCTGCAGGTGCTGACCCTGGTTCAGGGCAGAGCCATCTCTTCCCTGAAGCAGGGAATTTCTCCCGCTGGCTCCTGCCCTGTGCTCTGCCCTCTCACCAGGTCTGGACGCGCCGTCTGCATCCAAGCATGGATCAAATGGATCAAACAATCCACAGGCTTGGCCTCGAGGAGGAGAGCGGGAGCTCCCCAGGTGATCAACAGCAGCTGCTGGGGAGAGCCACAGGTAATCCCGAAACTAAAGAGGCTTTAGGGTCTGAGAACAAAAGGATGGAGCGAGGGCAAGCTCAGTGCCACGGGGAGCGCTGAGAGCCTGGGGTTTAGCTCAGTGGAATGAAGGCTCCTTGCGTTTTTCAGCAGAGACCACAAAGCCAAGAGGCAGCTGCCTGTGGCTGAGAGAGGCTGCCTGAGTCACCAGCGTGCCATCATGGCATGGGAGCTCGGAGGGAAGCACAGCTTCGTCCCTCCGAGCCAGGAGCAGGAGCACATGCCAGAAAGGGGAACAAAAACTCATCAACTCAACCACAGCTGTGGTAGAGAAAGGAAGATGGGGTTTCACAGCCTCTCTGCTGCACATGAGGGCTGCACAGCACAGGGAAGGAGGGGTAACCCCACAGAGCTCCCAGCCTGGAGCTGGGACACAGCCTTGCACCGTTCCCCCGAAGGAGCTGAATGCTTGTGGGTTTTGGATAAGGGTGGGGATGGAGGGCTCTGCCAGCAGGCAAAGGCATGGCTGCCTCCTGCATCCCTAAAGCCACTACATTAAATCCGCGAGCAGAAAAAGAACAAACTGGGTGAATTGTGGAGGTACAGGTTTAGCTGACAGCCTGAACAGAGAGAAAGAAAGGGCCTGTGGTGGTGAAGATGATGCTGAGATCACTCTGATCTGTTCTGTCAGCAGCACGATACAGGAAAAGGGAAATAATGAAAATGCATGGATTTAGAATCTACCTGAGAGGCCATAATTCCTGCCATAAATTACTCCTGTCCTGCTCTATGCACTGAAGGTTCCATCTAAGGAGTGCAGCTCTCCAGAAGCAGGATTGTGGCACAGCTCAGAGGTACAAAGTGGTTTGGAAATGATGGGGGAACTGACCCAAAAGGTAACTTTATCAATCATAGCTCATGTGCATGAAAATACTTGTGGAATTTTGGGAGGGGAGGAGGGAAATGTCTTCAGAGTTGCTGAAGGACTGATCTTTTTCAGTGCTAAGCTTGAAGCAGGTGTTTGTGGCCAAGTTATTAAATGGTTTCTGATGGAAAGGCTGGCACCACATTAACTGCAGCAACAATGGCAGGGACTGCTGAGGCTCTGGTACTCAAAGCAGCTGGGGCTGCAGAAATGGGAAACAGCATCTTGTTTGTTCCTCATTCTGAAGCAGGGAGGGCATATGTGCCTCCCGTGGCACAGCCCCTTCCTCTTGTATCCTCTAATCTGTAATCTTCAATATCCTGTTTTAACTGGAAGTTAAGATTTTAGCTTCATAAGGCTGCCTACAAACTGGGAGGATGAAACTGAAGCAGGGCATTGATGCACATCAAGTTCAAAGTCCTGCAAAACAAATACATGTTGAAGTATTCACTCAATCCATTCTGTATCAAGAAAAAAGTATAAAGATGATTAAGTGTTTTGATCAGCAAAGGCAGATTTAAGAATACACTTAATTAATTCAAAAATTTTGTGCCCAAGGCCTGCTCCTAAAGTGTTGTAAGATGTTCCTTTTTACAGCAGATCTTTTAGAGAATTCTCTTTGCAGAGTCTCATGTTACTCTGTCTTAATTCATTACAGGCTAGACTTTGCTACTTCCATTAATGCAAAACCATCCCTTCATGTCGAGCTGAAAATAGCTAAAAGCAAAAATCTAATTTAACCCTTAAAACAAGCAGAGTGTCGGAGCTCTGTTACCAGAGAGCAGGCTGTGCCTGTGCTCTGTTTGATCTGTGCTAGCTGGGGGGTGTTCAGGCCTGGGACACGCCTTGTTCACTGGAAATCAAATTGCACCCTGTCATAACAGTCTATTAACAGCCCTGAATTTCTGCAGAACTTCACCTCCTTGCTAGAAGATAACATTTCTCTTTCCTCCCAAGGATAAAATAGCTTCCTTTCTTGCAGCCCTGCATATAATGGTGCTATTGCTTGACAGGGATGTCAACTTCCCTTAACTATTAAGGAGAGGGGAAATGTCTTTGTTACACATTTCTGTTCTCCTTTCATCCTCTTCAGAGAGGCCCCCAGCTCAATCTAAACAAAATAAAGCCAGGGTATCAGTTAAAAACAAAACCATTTTGAAAACTCTTTGATCTCCCTGGCTTCCTGTTAAATATACAATCGACTGTTTCTCCACATCCTTGACCATTACAGATCTGATTTTCTCTGCAGCTTATATTGACTTTGGCACCACACAAAATTAACATATCATTGGCTATAAAATCTCTTAAAGACAAAGAAATCCAACCCCTCAGCTTCACCTTTGCCTCTCTGTGTTCTCTGCTTTTCAATCCTGCCACCCACCTTTCTGTTTGTGTACAGGGACCCTGAGGTTGGACCCTGTCTGTTGTCAGCCTCCTGTTTGTGTCTCCTGTCTGTCCATCACCCCCTGTCCCCAGGTCAGCATAGACTGTTAGCTCTGGAAAAACCCAGCATCTCTTTTCCTCTGAATCTGCACATCTCTTTTCCCCCTCAGAAGTTCCTCCAGCCCTGCTTCAGGAGACTCTGTTGGTTTGGTCTTCTCCACCACCACGGTGTTTTTTTCCACTCCTGCCCTTGCCTTGCAGCACCCTCTGGGGAAGAGCACTGGGTACCCTCCCCACATCCCAAGGCTGGACCTGACTGCCCTCATCCTTCCCTTCCTCCTCACCCCTGCCTCTTCCTGTGCTGCTGGGTTAACACTCACACTCCATCATCTCGGAGGTGTTTCCTTAATGGTTCTGTGATCCTGTGTAGCTCAGCTGCACCTCAGCCCTGCCCTTCTCCCTTTGCAGAATTTCAGCTTTTCCAGTCTATTCATAAGGAATTTCTTCTCTCTCAAAGGCCTTTGTGCATTCATCCTCACCCCATTGTCGTTTGAACAATCCATTGCCTTTTCTCTTTTTCTTTTTTTTTTTTTCCTTTGAGAGGGTGGCAATGGGTGGATGGGAATGGGACAGTTTGCTGTCAGTTTTCTACTCCTTGAATTTATCTCAGTTGTCCAGTGTTCATCAGTTTTGGTGCATTAATGACTCAGACAATATTTATTAATGATTTAGGCTGAGAAGGGAGTTCTATCTGATAGAGATGAATAGATTGTAAGGTATTTAGGTCTCACTGTACTTGTGCAAAGCACTGCACATAATCTATGGAGTTCTACAAGCAGCAACAGGAAGTTTAATCCTCTGTACTGGCAAACTGGTGACTTGGCCTCTTCCAGCATTAATTACACTGAAGAAATACAAAACGTTGTAGCTTTCAGGACTAACTGCTCCATTAAGTGTAGCATTTTAAGCAAGAGAAATGTTTGCACACAATGGAAAGACACATAATGCTGCTCCATGCACAGATCAGATAAATTGTTCTGTAGCTTTAGTGACAGCAGAGACAAAAGGCTCTGCTCCCTCATTGTAGCAGCAACATCTGGGTGGCTGCCTCCACATTTCTGCCCTGACTTGAGGGCTCCCCACATCCCAAAAGCAGGGAAGGAACATTGTTTCACATACCTCAGGTAGCCCTAAAATGGGCCAGGGCCCGAAGGGGCTGGGAGGGTGTGATGGATCTGAGTTTTGCCATGACAGCACAGAAGTGGGGATTGAGTTTGCACACACTGCAGGGAGATTTGCTGTCACAATAATGGATCTCATGGGGCTTTGAGTGGCTGATCAGAGAATTATTTCACAGCTTGCCCCATTTCCCTTCTTGCTTCAGAGGTATTTTATAAAATGAAACCAATACTTTATAAAATGAAGCCAATCATTCATAAAGTAAAGGTACCAGAGTATCCAAATTGCTCTGTAGAAGAGTCCCTCAGGTTACCAAGTACCAACCCAAAGCAAAGCAAAGACTGAACTCTCAGTTTCCTTGAATCTACTCAAATCCTGCTCTGCCCTACAGCAGCTTTGGGATCACCCTGCCTGGCAGAGCTCTCCACACCCCAGTAGCAGTGGTCCTTTTCAGGATTCTCCTTCTCAAAGCCCCCACTGATGATGAAGAAATGACACAGATTTTGGGTGTTCTTCCCTGCTTACAGCACCCTCACAGCCTCCTCCCCCCTCCTCCCCAGCCCCCTTTCTACAGCCACCATGGAGATCTGGACACTTCAGACCCAGGAGATCCTCAGGTCACAGCTCAGGAGTCTTTGAGGAAAACTCACAATTCTCAGAACTGTCAGAAGACCTAAAAACAAGCTGACTCATTTCAAACACGCCTCGATCTCCACCTCAGCAAGCCTAGTTAAGTTCTTGAGAAACAACCCAGAAAGCAGTGCAAACCCCAAACCAGAAACCAGAGCTGCAGACAACCATCTTTGCAAATTTAGTTTCTAACCTGGCTTCCTTTCTTTTAGGAATGGAGCAGCTCTTTGGGAAGTTCTGTGAATGCTTTGGTTTGTCATTGCTGCATCTGGGCAGTGATGGCACAGGAGGTGAGGGAATCTCTTCTCCTGAGGCAGCTTCACTGAAAGAAAGGTCAGCCACAAGATCTCTCCCTATGGACCAGAGCTGAGGTATGGCTCTGTTCATTAACCTTTATCTAGCAGCACATTCCACATCCTGTAAGTGGGTAGCATAATGAAATTTCTGCCTGAAGTGATAATTGTTAATGTTTTCTGTACTCACTTGTTATAAAAATATCCTTACTTTCAGGAGTTTGCCTACAAAGGTCAAAGGTTCTGAGCTTACACCACAACAATTATGCAATATTGCAAGGGATACTGAAATATATACATATTTTGAAATATGAATGTGTATGAGAAAGCAAGGAATCAATGGACATTTAATAACTGAGATACAGCATTCTGGTTTTTTCAACCCAAGGACCTTCAAACTGTCCACCAGCCAGAGAAGCTGTGGCTGCCCCACCCCTGGAAGCGTCCAAGGCTGGGTTGGAAGGTGCTTGGAGCAACCTGAGATAGTGGAATGGGATGAGCTTTAAGATCCCATTCTGGGATTCTGGGATTCTTTACAAACCCTGATTTCCTGCCTGTGACGGGTTTTGCATCAGGCCCCCCAAAACAAAGAAGCCAGATCTCTTTTCCCCAGCTCCCTCATTGCACTGGAGGCACAAATTACATTTCACTTTCTGCAAGCTGGGGAGCTGCAAACAGCTCTGGTGCCTGTGGGGTAGGCGGGGAAAAGAAGTGTGGCTGATTCTAAATAAAAGTTACTGTCAGATCAACCTTGATAGCAGAGATAATGGCAGTGATCACATGGGAATAAAGACTCAGGCTTTGGTTTAATCATCCTTCTCTATCAGCTGCACTGATGCAGTTCTGCATGACTAAGTCAAATAAATGTTAGGTAACTGAAATTATCTCCTTGTTTTGCACTCCCCCCTCCAGTACCCACAGTTTGTTTCAGGGACTTTGAAATAGGGAAATCTGTAAAGGACATCTGTGAGTGCTGATAACAAACAGAGGACAGGGGTTTTGTGAAGAGGTATCTGAAGTTAAGCTATGGAAGAGATTTCCAAAGGCAAGAAATAGTCCTAAGGTCATAAAAGTCACGTGTGCCTTTGAAAATTTCTATCAAGGCTGTAGCCAGCTGCCTAAATTGGCTTCCATTCACTTCACAGGGTCTCTCTAAGTGCTGGAGCACGTGATTTTCAATTTTACTCCCAACAACTTGGGAGGGGAAAGACCACCAATATTGCAAAAATGACTTTGACACATTACAGAAAGCCCTGTAACGAGTGGTGTGACGTTTTCATTTAAAAAGATCCCCAAAAATCTCATCTCAAAACCAACAGGAAGCCTTGTGCAGGCAGCCCTGAGGTTTGGTTTGAAATCTTGATCCAGATCCAAGTCATGCTGGTTAGTTTATCCTAAAAGAAAGAATAAATGTGTAGGATTCTAATGTATTCCAATAAAGCAGCATCCTTAATTTGTTCAGTATCTCAGGTAAATTAAAAATTAATAATTAATTGGACTTTCTCCACAGCTCTGGTTTCTTTTGCACTGGCCCTACTCCTCAGGAGCTGACTGCAAGCTCACACAGGTGATGTTCCTTAAATCCTTAACTCCCAGAAGGACAGAATTGCTTCAGAACCTCCACTTTCAGCTCACCTCGCCTCTCCTCTCCTCATCTCATCTCTTACCTGGGCCAAGACAAGGTAGGAAATATGACCCCTTTGACACACAGCAAAAGCTGAAGGAAGGAAACAACATTATGATTTTAATTTATTTGCAAAATTTCAGACCCATTTGAAGAGGTTTCACTCAGGAGTTTTCGGTGTTTGAGCTGGTAATTCTGCCTTTAGCCCCCACACCAAGCTCTACTCTGTGTATTTAAACTGAATTTGATTTAAGTTTAGTTTTAATTTAGGGCAGCCTGCCCAGATTTCTTTCCCCTCTGCTGACAAACTTGGCAATGCTTTTACAGGGCCCAGAGAGCATTTCAGCCTCCTTTGCAAAGAGCCATCACACAAAGCACTTTATTTCTCCCCAGAACAAATAAACAAGGAGTAAACATCCCTCCTCTCTCACACACAGAACATTTCCTTGTCATTCTCTTCCCATTTGTGCCATTCCTACTGCACAAGTGGGACTTGAGCTTTATGAAAATGTTATGAAAAGGCAAAGCTGCATTTTTGCAATAGTAAGGACTCAAAAGGAAAAAATAAACCCAAATTTTTTTTGTATGCTTGCATGCACAGCTTGTGGACTCTCTCCAGTTCAGCTGTGTTTGAGGATCCCAAGAATAAAGGGACTGTGCGCTGTTCAAAATGCAGTGAAACCCCTGGAAGGGAAGAGCAGGCACATTGTGGTGGTTTGATTTCCCCCTTTTTTATCTTGAAGAATGCACTTTCTTGGGTTACACATTAAACTGTCAGGAGGCAAAATCAACACTTGGGATTCTACACGGAGCTGGAAACATTGCTGCACAGAGCATGGCCATGCAGAGCTTCTCCCATAGATCTTCAAGTTGTTTCCCTTATCTAACCAAGCTATGTATAAATATTAACATATTATTCATGGGCAAATATTTCCATGCCACTCCTTGCTGCTGCTGCTGCTGCCTTAAAGAGGATTCTTAGGTTTAAATTAAGAGAATGACAGTCCCTTTGTGAGGCCTTCAGTGCATTTTAGGTTAAAAGAATTTAAGAAAAGAAAGAAAAGAGAGAAAGGGTAACTTAATTAAGTAAACCTCAAAAATGAAGAAGTGGCCTTTGACTGTTGGTTTTAATGTAGGGGAGCCACCACCACATAAAAAACTACTGATTAAACTCTATAGTAATAGCAATTAGTCAGCTCCCACTTGACTTGGGTGAGGCAGGGCTGGGATCCAAAGGATTTGTTCTCTGCTGTGTGCATGGATGGATGTTGTGAGCAGCCTGAGCTCTGCCCAGGTTCAGCACAAGTCCTGGACCAAACAATGTCAGGCACAGAGTTTGAACCCGACCAGGATCTCCCTGCAGTGCTGAGGTGTCAGTTTGGCCAGGCTGATTTCTGTTTTCCAGGACTGGTGGGATTGACTCCTTCAATACAGGTGAATTTTTTCATTAAAATGTTCCTTGAGAATATCCCTTGTGCACAAGGAGAAGTGTGTTCTTCCAGAAGAGGATTCTTCCTTCAGAGGGCCAGACATGCCAGCAGTTGTGGACAAGAAGCCATTGCAAGTGGAACATGTGAAAACAGGAGCCTATTCATAAAAATAATGTATTTATATTTACTCCTTCAAAGCCTTTGCTCAGGAGCTTTTTTAAAGTTCAGCTGGATAGAAAATGCCCACTTTAAAAGCAAACCAAAGACTTTAACAGATGTGCCCTGGCGAAGAAAAAGGGTGCAGACACAGCAAGGAATTCAGAAAGGACAGACAGTCACATATGGACACAGGAAAGGAATCTCAAATAAATGTTTGTGGCTGGGAGCTGGAGTTTTTGTGTTACCTGTAATGAGCCTCTGGTTTTGGGGCCTGGCCTATTCCTCTCTTTTTTCCTGACTGCAGCTTTTGGTGCTTTTTGTACTACAGGAGACAGTGGAATTTCACCAGCACCTCACTCCCTCCAGCAACCAGAGGAGGGACACATCTCATGAGGAGAACAATCCCTAAAACTGAGAATTTGGATTTTATTTCTTACCTATACTTAAGCCCCATGAAATTCCAGGCTGCCAGGCTGGGACAGGGCCATGTTTGTGCGTGTGTGTGTGCAGCCACACCGAGAGCAGCCTGACAGCAGCTCCTTGTATGCAAAGTCTGGGCAGTGCTGAGCTTGCAGGTGCTGCCTCCTCACACCTGGGTGCTGACAATCCTCCACTCCACCCCTCAGGATATCAGCACATCCCACTGGGTGGCCACCCTAGTGACAGTTTTATCTGCAGCCTAATTAAAAGCATATTAATTTCAGGCTATTAGCACATTTGGAAATATTAGATCAGGCCTTATCCCAGTGATTGTGGTTCAGGAGAGGGCTCAGCCTCAGGAGGCTTTTGTGTCCCTGTGTGTCCCCTTCCTGTGCTCTGACAGCCATGCAGGAAAGATGCTGTGGTGTCCTCATCAAGATGTTTTATTTTCTCTCATGAAACTCCAAAACCAAACAAAGAAGTGTCCTCCAGACTATTGCCTTGTGTCTCCCTTCACACACTGGACACTTGTAAACCGTGCCAGGTGTTGCCATGTAAGGGCCTATTAAGATTTCAAAGCCAAGCCTCTGAAAAGAGGAGAGAAAAGCAGAGCTGAGATTCCCTCTGGAGGTGTTTGTGAGGAGGGCTGAGGGGCCCTGCCCAGAGGGCTGTGCCATGCCAGTGAAGCAGAGCTGGGATTCCCTCTGCACCCTGTGGAGGTGTTTGTGAGGGTGTAGAACTGCTGTGGTACCCTGCAAGGAGTTGACTGAGCTGTGTATTTCACAGAGCTGACATTAATGCTGAGGACATTAACTTAGAAGGCCTCACTTTTTGCATGACTCACCAACAGAAGTTGGTGAGTAGGTTTGTTCTGAGGGCTGAGGGGCCCCGCCTGGAGGGATGTGCCATAAGGGGTTTGTGAGGAGGGCAGTGGGGCCCTGGCCAGCAGGATGTGCTGTGTTAGTGAAGCAGAGCTGGGATTGCCTCTGCACCCTCTGAAGGTGTTTGTGGGGAGGGCTGAGGCCCTGCATGGAGGGATGTGCCATAAGATGTTTGTGGGGAGGGCTGAGGCCCTGCCTGGAAGGATGTGCCATAAGGGGTTTGTGGGAGGGCTGAGGCCGTGCCATGCCAGTGAAGCAGAGCTGGGATTCTCTCTGCACCCTCTGAAGGTGTTTGTGGGAGGGCTGAGGCCCCGCATGGAGGGATGTGCCATAAGATGCTTGTGAGGAGGGCTGAGGCCCTGCCTGGAGAGATGAAGCAGAGCTGGGATTCTCTCTGCACCCTCTGAAGGTGTTTGTTGGAAGGGCTGAGGCCTTGCCTGGAGGGATGTGCCATAAGATGTTTGTGGGAGGGCTGAGGCCCTGCCTGGAGGGATGTGCCACAAGATGTTTGTGGGAGGGCTGAGGCCCTGCCTGGAGAGATGAAGCAGAGCTGGGATTCCCTCTGCACCCTCTGAAGGTGTTTGTTGGAAGGGCTGAGGCCTTGCCTGGAGGGATGTGCCACAAGATGTTTGTGGGAGGGCTGAGGCCGTGCCATGCCAGTGAAGCAGAGCTCGGCCGCTTCCCGTGCAGCTGCGAGTGCCCCAAGCAGCCCCGACCCCAGGGGAGCAGCCAGGGCCCCCCAGCTCCTGCACACCACAAACACCCCCCGAGGCCGAGGCTGCCTCACACCTCACTGTGACACACAGGGGAAAACTCACATTTCTTGGGAGATCGCTCCCCTGCCCCAGCCTCATCACCGCCCTTTCTCTCTCCGCCAAGACGCATACAGTTCATAAAGGAAATAATGAGGGAATCGTTCTTCTCAGTGGATAATTTCAGTTCTTCTTCTGAGTAGCTCTGTCCTGTGCTCCAGATGGGCCATGGAGGCCTGGGGAAAGCTACTCAGAAGTGTAGATCAGAAGCAGAGAGGTTTTGGAGTGCAGGAATGGCCTGTCCATGGCTCTTCAGGGAGGTCAGCTCCAGTTCAGGAGCACCTACACAAATAATTGCCAGGAACTGGGAGAGTGTTTTAGAAGGATCACTCTGGACGTGCTGCTGCCTTGTATTTTTTCCTTAGGCAAGAGGTGCTGCCGTGGTAACAAAAAGGATTCTGGCTTAACTAGAAGTGGTTGTGTGATTTTTGCACTACTGAGCCTCTTGGAACACGCAGGTGAAGTGGCTTGTGTGTATAAAGCATTAGGAACTTCCAACAAAACAACTTTCTATTGTGTGTGCATTTTCTCATCTGCAGAGAAGAACAGCTGTGGTACCCTGCAAGGATTTGACTGAGCTGTGTATTTCACAGAGCTGACATTACTGCTGAAGACATTAACTTAGAAAGGCCTCGCTTTTTTCATGACTCATGCCAGAAGTTATTTTCCTGTAGGTTTGTTCTGAGTGATTAAGATAGGTTTGCTTGCATATAAATGCTGTTCTACACATATAGATATATATATATATACACACACACATTACCTTCACCAGGGAAAGCTCCCACACTTCCCTTGTTTGTGCATATTATAAATGACATAGGTTCCAAGTTAAATGTCATAGCCCTTATTTACAAGGTAAGCAATGAAGATAACCCAATTTAAAGCTCCTTACTTTCAGTGCTGCCCATCTCACCCTTCATGGAGAACGTGGGACAAGAGGAATTGAGGCCACCACCTGGTCTGCTGTGAGCTTCCCAGCTTGTCCACCTGGGAATTGTAAAATTCCACATACAGGTAGGAAATTGCATTTATTATTTCAGCCAGTGAGGTAGAAATGGGGGCAGCACCTCAGAAGCTGCTTCTCAACCACTCCCTGATTTTCAACCCAGCCACAGTGGCACGCTGGGAGCTGTTTGAGCAGGCACCAGGCTCCCTCAGAGCCCGAGCCCAGGCAGGGAGCAGCGTGCTCTGGCCATGCTGCCTCCATCCTGCCTGTCCCAGCTCGCCCCAAACACCTTCCTGTCTGCCCCAAAAACCCCTTCTCACTACTCAAAGGATATAAAGGGAACATGGAGAAAGCACAGAACAATTCTCCAGTCTTTTTGATAAAGGTACATATATGCACAGCTGAGCTCCAGTGAACACCTTCTTGTTTCTCATGCTAATTTTATATTGTTCCTAAAGCAGAGTCTGATTTTTCTCTTTGTGAAAGGAGAATTTTAATTCTGGTCCTATTCAGTAATCATATCAAAACCCAAGGTATGCAGATAGTATTTTTCAGTAATTTTAAGGTGCTAGTGTATTAGTAAGAGGTTTATAAATGCAAAATAGCTGTAAAGGGTTTGGTTTTTTTTTCTTGAAGTGTTTGGTTTCCTCACATTATTGCAGACTACATATCTCTTTATTTCTCAGTAAGAGCAAACTGTGGCCCTGAACCTCTACAATACCAAACACAAGCAAAGATAATGACTTTTAAAAAGTAAAGAACAAATTGTTCCACAAAAAATGAGCACAATCACAAAAAGAAGCATAAACTTCTCCTGCCTAGTGGTGGCTTCCAAGACGTCAGACATTTTGTAAACCAGCAATCGGATCCAGACCACGCAGAATTGGGACGGTCCTGCTTTTCCTGTTAATTTTTCCACTGTGAGAGTGTCCAAAACTCTCTGAAATAAAGGATTACTGTCTAGGGGTTCAGAAAGTCATATTTTCATAGAACAGTTCATTCTGACAGGTAACCCCAGCAAGCACACAAGCTGTTCCATTAAATGTCATGGCCTTAAGTTTAAAAATGTATCCCACATCTCAAGCCCAACTGTTTGTTTGTTTTCAGGAGTGTTTTCAGTGCTGCTGTGGCCCAGAGTTTAGATGAGTGGTTTAGCTGCCTACACCTCATTTAAAGGTTGTAAGCAAGAGAGACTCAGTTTGGTTTAGTGTTTAGCAAATTATCTTCACCCTTTTGCCACTAAATCACTGTACAAGCACGAGCAAACCACTCTGCTCTTCCTCTCCTTCTCCTTATTCAAATGTACCCAGACCATGACTTGTGATATGACTGTGAGAAGTGAAGATCAGCCCATGAATGTGGATGGAAAATTCTAGAAGCTCTGCTGAACCAAGGTCACAGCATGAATTCTGAGTGTAGTGATGAGATTTGAGTATTATCAAAATCTTTCTGGGTGAAAAAAGCATGGAATGGTGTCCACGGTTTTCTATCCAAAACAGCCAGAAAGAAATGTTGGTCCCCAGAACAGAAATCTGCTCTGAGATCACCCTGATGTAATATGGAATTACCAGGTCTAAGGCAGGTCCTTCAGACGCTGGGCTTACAAAATGTGCTGGGCCAAGAATTGAGAAAATAGAAAAAGATTATTTAACTTCACCCCATTTCAAAATGTAGTAAGAATGTATTTCTGCATTAAAAAAATGTATTTAACTTCCCCATCTGTTTCACTTGGTTCACATATTCAAGCCATTTTCTAAAGTTGCGAACAACAAATTTTAAATAAGAGTTCAGACCCTTAAATAATCACAAACTATCAGAAACTTGGCCTTTCCAGAAAAACACAAATATACTGCAAGTCAACAGTGCTAGCAAGTCAGTAATTGAGGCATCCTGCTTTTAGTGTAAATAGTATCAATAATTTTTTTGCAGTGTTTTAGAGGTATTGAGGAGATATTTCCTCAAACAATGTTGGGATCATCTGCAGGGGTTCCACATCTTTGTAGTTCGGGCATCTCAACCAAAGCAGCCAAAAACTGGGTTAAGGCAGCAATCCAAAATTTTAGTGGTGAGCCTCCAAAATTCAAGACACTCAGGGAATGCATGTTGGGGAAAAATATGAGAATGCTGAAGAAAAAAAAAAGGCATATTTAATTTATATCCAATATTAATATATTAATATTTCAAAAATTAGTACTGTCAATTTGGAATAAAAGCCTGTGCTTGAAATGGCTGTGAAAGCCAAGGCAGGTGCCTCAGAGCCTCAGACACTGTCTGATGCCATCAGTTCCTGGGCTGCCACGAGGCAATCGGATGGCTGGCTGCTCCAAATCCACAGGCACGGGGAGGTTTGGGATTCTGCCTTGCGAGGAGTCTCCCCCTTGGGTTACTCTGGATCCTGGAAGATGACAATGTGGGTTGGCAAGAACCCGCGTGTCTGAGGCTGCCGAGCAGCCCCGCAGGCTTCCCAAATTCGGGCTCGCCGCCGTCCTTTGTGATAGGATGGAGAAAACTGGGAAGCATCTCTCAGCTTGAAAACTCCGAATTCGGGAGCCAGGTCACACTAAACTTTCACCCTGTTGCTCCTGGGCAGCTGCTGCAGGGAGATGAGATGCAGCTGGAGTTGAGAGAAGGAACCAGCCTGGTTGGAGACACCTGGTGACTCTCCAGGTGCCTCTGAGACTCCTTGCTCAGCACCATTTTGGGGTAGTTTAACAGAGAACTGCTGCTTTGAGTAGCTAAAGTTTATAATTATATGTTTTTTTAGGAGTTGGGTTGCCTTTCAGCATGCTTGAGACAGGGGAGTGTGACAACCTAGTCTGCCCAGTGATGGAAAGTTAGAAACTGGAAATGTACCTGGATGCCACCCTGAGTCAGCTCAAACCGAAGCATCTCTACAAAACACCTAGATGTGAACAAACTGCTGTCCTCTGACAAAAATATTCCGTCTGAGAATTTCTGACCAGCTCCGGCGGTAAACACCTCCAGGGTGTCCTTTTTGTCTGATACAGAGCAAAAATTATTCGGGTACCTGTTGCTCGGGGTGGAAAGATGAGGGAATGGAATAGTAAATTAAAGGGGTCGGAACAAAAAGCAGCTGATTGTCTGAGCACGGCTGGCCAAGCTGTCTTCAGGTATCTGTGGGGGAACGCGCCTTTCCATGGATGAAATGCCTGTGGCAGGGGCTGCAGCCACGCTGTGGACCCTCTTGTCCCCTTCCCCTCACTGAGTGGGCTTTACACTTGTGGGGCTTTTCACTGGTGTTTATGTTCCTGCCTCCCCTCGGTGGGGTTTGTCCGGCACCTCTCCTTGTCCTGCTCCTGGGTTTTCTCCCCTCCCTGGGGGCCCCGCGGAGCGCGATCCCCCTCGGGGAGCCGGGGCCTCCGCGGGCGGTGATGGAGGCGCGCAGTTCCCGGCGGGCCGGCCGCCTCCCCGCCCTCCTTCCATCCTCCCTCCCTCTCTCCCTCGGCGGCGTGTTTGGGAGGGAAGGAGGGGGTGGAAGCCGGGCCGGGGCGGCCAGCAGGCAATTTGCATGAGAGACAGACTGGGAATGAGCTGGAGTGGGCGCCTCTCCGCGCACACAGAACGGGGCAGGAGGGGGAGGAGGAGGGAGCTGCCGCCGCTGCCGCCGGGGAGAGGCGGCGAACTCCNGAGGAGCCCCGAGCTGCGGCACGGCCGGGACAGGGCTTGTTTGGCGTCCCGGCCCTGCCGCGCTCGGTGCGCTCTTGGTCCTCTCTGCCTGCTCCTTACCTAGTGAAGAAAAACCCCGTAACTGGCTACACAGTTTAATTACTCTCTAGTAACGAGAGAGAAAACATAGTGGAGAAAATATGCCTCGAGCCGAGATTATAAAAGAGAAAAAAAAAGTTGGAAGCGCTGCGGATCAGTTCACTCACTGAGGGTACTCTCATTGTCAGAAGTTTCAGCGTGTTCTCAATTGCTGCTGCATTAAGATTTTCTTGTGATTAATGCGTTAGGAAAACGGTTTTGTTTGGGTTGTTCGGTTTCTTCCATATTACTCCTCTGAAGGGGTAATTTAGAGCCCTGCTCTGCTGGTGTTTTCGGACTACTTTTTAAATCGGGAATGCAAATGGCAGAGCTAAAGGAGGTTGTTTGGAGTGCAGAAATATCCCCACACATGTGAGGGTGAATACAACTGATTTTTTTCTTTCATTTTTTGAATGAACTTAGATATTATTTTTAGTCTCCATTCCGAACTTCATCCATAGGGCCATCGTAAATCATAAAAGACGTGTATAAAACTATCCCATTTAAGAATAATTTTCCAAGTAACTTTCAAATGGCTGCCCACAAGTGGTGTTTTATTGCTGCAGATTGTTGATTTCTGTGAGCTCAGCCAGATGACTGCTGGGTCTGTTCCTGATTGTTGTTTGAGAGGTCTTTTTTTTTTTTAAAGCAGAGGCCAAAGTTCATCCCAAATATTTGAATGCTGCATAATTGTGTGCTTCTGCGTGAGAAGATATCTGTATGTGTGTGTGTATTCATGCTTCTCTCTGGCGCAAACAAATGTATGCTTTCTTGGTTGTCAGAATGATTTAATATGCAGGAGCTGATACAAAGCAGCATCTGTTGCATGAAAAAGTGAAGCAAGTAGCTTAGAAATGTGGATGTTTGGAACTCCTAAAATTTTCTTCCAACAACTGTAGTGTTTTTTTAAAAGGAAAAATAAAGCCTCCTTATCTTTTTTGGTGCTGAATGACTGTGGCTAAGATTTTGGCCAGCCATGCAAATGAGAGCTCTCAGCCTTTGTTAGAGTTGCTCCGGCTTCTACTTGAAGCAGAAATCAAAACCTGTAGAGCCATCACTCAATATAAATGCCTTAAAACCTATATTTTAAAAGTTCTTGGTAAGCAGCATGCTTTCCACGTAGATAACTCCCTATTTAAAGCACTTCCCTGAAATATTTACCGTTTCAAAAGAAGAAAATTGCTGGAGCAGCCCTGCTGCTGTGACCTGGGTATTGCGTCTGCCTGATGCTGATCCATTAGGGAGCAGAGCATGAAGGCCCGTGGAACTTCTGTGGCTCCTAACAAGGTGGTTTAGATAAGCAAGGGTTTGATATTTTATGATCTAAAGTAAGAAAAGAGTTGGGCCAAACACAATGCTTCATTAAAAAAAAAAAGTAAAGGTTGAAAATAAATAACAGCACAAACATATATCACAAGTCATGAATACTCACCTTCAGAGATTGTCCTGGCTGTTCCTCCTCTGTTAGAGAAAATGTGTGCGGAAATTAAAACATTTCATGTTAATTTATGCCACTGAGCCTGGATCCTGCAGATCTTAAACCTCGGTGTGGGGGAGGCATCAGCCTGTTTTGGTGGGAGCCCCTTGTACCTTGGCATTAGTTTTAAACACAACTTCATATGTGCTTTTTTATTCTTTAGAAATGAGCGTGGTTAGGTTTTCTGTGCTCAGATGTTTAATATCTGTGTGTCAGAAGTTGGAGAATGGTGTGGGAACGTGGAGCAATCTCGCTGAAGTCAGTACAGAGCTGCAGCTCTGACCAGGCCTTGTGACTTTAAGAGCTGTGCCTTTTCCTCTGGGCTGCACTGCTTGTCCTGATGTATCTGTGAATCTGATTACTGTGTCATCTGAAATTAGTGTCTGTGAGACTATTTTAGCGTGGTTTTAGTTTGCAGTTTGTTTTTTTTTCATTTAATAATTTTTATGTATATGTCGTTTTACTATTTACTCAATATGTTGGGAAGGGGAGTGAGGGGGAAAAGCATCATTAAGGATTAGCTCATGTTGTGCATTGTCTGTAATGCATCAGTAGACTGAATTACAGTGGAGCCATGCCAGTGATGACTCTGGCCCAGCAGGAGCAGGGTAAGTCCAAAATTAGCTATTGTGTCCATGAGACGAAGCAAGTTTCACATGGAAAAGGTCTCCAGCTTTGCAGGAGCATTGCTTGTGGGAATGAGGGCTACGCAGCAAATTCCTGGACTGATCAGGTGGGATTGTTTGAAGAAAGAACAGGAAAAAAATATTTGTTTTGTTGTAGGGCTAAGGAATTAGAATAACAAATGTATTCCTGCTGTCGTGTTTATCTGCTGGGATCTGGCATCATGTACTACATGTTATCTCCTGACAGATTAGTAAACAGGGATTAGTTTTATTTGCTTGTGTATTTGCTCAGCATGTGTTACTTCTGCAAGTGCTCCATTTCTGAGGTGGTGTGACAGACACCCTAGGTTGTCTGTTGGGAGAACCTGTGGCAGACAGCAAAAAGCTGGGGAGGCCTTCAAGGATTTCAGTGTGACTCTTCTGGCAGGAAGGATTTTTCTTGTTTTTACTGCTGGGAGAAGAAGTAATTTCCACCTGAAAAACTCTGGTCTCAGACCATCTGATGGTTTCTGGTGGTGCTGCTGCTGCCCAGGACGACTCCTTTAGAGGATCTTCCTTCCCTCCTCCTCTGGGCACAGCTGCCAAGGCCCCTCCTGCCCCGGCAGGACCTTTCTTTAAACCTCTGTGCCCTGAGCTGGTGGCCTTTGGTGTCTGAGCTGACCTAGTGAGTGGCTCTCCCTGGCAGAAAGGTTTTTTCATCCTGTATTGGGTGATAGAGTTGAGAACACACATTCTTCTGCCCATTAAAATGCATCCTTTGTCACAGCTGCGTTATCTTGAAAGCCCAGCTTTCAGGATGAGCATTTTTATCACTTTTCAGACCAACCTGAGGACAAGTGTGCCATTAGCACCTACCCAGCACAGGCAGCTGGGTGTTTGTGGCTCTCTGCTTTGCTCCATGAGCAGGCAATGATCTGCTCCAGCTGCTCGCAGAATTTTTGGTGCCCTCTGTTCTCTTCGGAGGCCCAAAAATGTGGGAAGAATGGCATCTACATCTGACATTCATACGAACCTGCACACACCTGAGTTTCTAACACTGTTCTGAGCAGAAGGGAGGCTGAGAAACCAGCAGCATTTGCCCTGGAAATGAAGTGTGATGAGTGTTTAACTCAGAATCTTTAGGGTCTGATCTGCAGAAACCAGACCATGTGACGGGCACTCAGTAATTTCTACAAGCTGTGCAGTATCTATAGTCTTGCTGTATGACATAGTAAATGCTTTGTTTCAAGACCTTTAGTGGTGCTACACACACAAAGACATAAATCTCCTGACGTTTTGTAATGTATTTTCATATGCACATTTTTCTTTTGAACTCATTACTGTATTTATTTGTTCTGGTATCACCAGTGGTTTTAGGGGAGCCAGGATTCCTGTATGTAGGGAACACCTGCTTTTAAGTGGTGTTTTTTTTTAATTTAGAAAACAGTTTTGAAGAGAGGTGGGTGTTATTTCTTGTGGAGCTCATCTGATAAGGGTAGAATGTACCAGTTGAAATGGAAACATGGCACATTTGCTTCTTGAAAGCCACTGAACAAGGTGTTCCTTAAATGATTTACATTTTGGTGGGGAAAACTAAGGATAATACACAAGGAACATAATGCATAAAGATAATAAAGAAGGAACATAAATATTTCAGAAACATCTTAGGTGTGAGCACACCTTCTGTTGTGTTGGGAGTTGACCATACAATATTTACAGGTCTTTTTCATGTTCTTAGCTTTGAGGTGATCCCAGGAAAATAGGAAAGCTGTGAGGATGTTAAGTGGCAGAGGCTGTCTGCAAGACCCTGAAGGATGTTGTGGTTTCACAGCATGGTGTGATTTTGGAGTCATCGGACTTGCTCCCTGTGCGTCCCTTCAAGCTGGGGATATTTTCTGATTCCGTGCTCTTCTGTTGAGACCGCTGCCCATCTGACTGCAGTAACGAGCAAAGGACCTGTCACAGCTTTGTGTGTGCATTGGTTCTGGTTCAGAGCCAAAATTTAGGAAGAAACCTCAGAAGAATTTATTTTGGGAGAAGCTAATCCACAGTGTGTCCATGTGCAAATTTATATATTTTTCAATGCCACTTTCAGGCTACCTTGTTCTCAGTTTTCTGTCCCTGGGTGTGAGGAGCTTTAATGTTTCATGGCCTTGTGTGGGAGTGCCTGCAGGGGCTTAGCCCTGGTGTGCAGGGGTGGTTACAGCCCAGTCCCTGTGTGCCAGCACCTCTGGCTGCCATCACCCTGCTCAGCTCCATCCTGCTGGGGATTTTCCTGCTGCAAACCCGTGTCAGTGACCTCTGTCCTGCCCGAGCTTTATGGGCAGGTTTCAGAGCCCTGCCCAACCTTTGTGCTGCTGCAGTGCCATCGGCAGCTGTGGCACCGAGGGCTGCTGCACAGCCCAGCTCTGGTGGCCTCTGTGGGACTTTACAGGCCAGGTCTGAAGGTGAAGGTACAGTGAGTGCACATGAGCCTGAGCCTAACAGAGCCCCAGGAGTGTTTGGGTGACTCTCTTGCCACAGGTGTGACTCGAGGGGATGGTCCTGTGTGGGGCCAGGAGTTGGGCTCAGTGATCCTTGTGGGCCCCTTCCAACTCAGCTTTTTCCGTGTGGTTCCATGACTTTCTGCCTGCAGTCCTGCTTGTCCATCAGTGCCTTTCTGGTCTCACCACAGTCAGCCCCCCCTGTCTGGGCACAGGTTTCTGCTCCCTGCAGCCCCTCCAACTTTTTCTCCCTCCCTTGCACTTGCTCCTGCCTCTTACATCAGCCGGGGTGATGTGTGTGGAGTTGCTGGATTCCACACGATGCCATTCCCAAAAACAAAGCGCCGCTGTCAGGCTGGAGCAATAATGTTGGTACAACCAGCTAGGGAGCAGCTACACTCTCAGTTATTGTGGCAGAGACCAGGGGCTGGGAGAGGAGGGAGGCTGGGAGGAGTTATGGTCCCTCCCCTCAACAGTTGCTGCTGGAACAGCACAGCAGCCCTTTATTGAGGTGTCTCCTCTGTTTTGTAATTTCTCCTGCTGTCACTACAATTCAAACCCTTTTGCCAATATATATATTTATTTTTTTACCTGAGTTGTGCAGGGCAGCTCACACTTTGTATTAAAACCAGTGATAAAACTTCTTCTGTCTTGGAAAACAACTGGAATGTTTATCCAGGACACTGAGGGGCTAAGAGGAAAAAATGGATTTTACCATTTGTTGAGATGGTTTCAGATATTCTTATCTCTGCCTTTCGTTCTTCTGCCCTTTCTCAAGAGACTAAAAGAGTTAAAATAGCTTCTGAAGGGACTCATGATATTCTCATTATATTGTGTAGTAAGTGTTGAATCTGTGTGAAATAAAATGTTTAGAATGGTTGCTTAACTTTCATAGTATTAGGAAAAGACCCTGAATATCGCAGTCATTTAAATATAATGAGAAATAAATGCAAAAAATTGATGAAATAAAGAAATACACACTGTACAGGATTATCGCATCAGGGATCCAATTAAAACGACTTCTTATAATAAATATTGGTTTAATAATGTAAATTTGTGGTTGCTATATTATTACAACAAAAATAAAATTAACAAGATTTAATGGACTGAACAGCCATTAATTTTCACTTGTTAATTTATTAGGAACTTCTAATGCTGTTAGATGCGCAGTAAAGCCATTATCCTGCATGAACTACTTGATGAAATAAACAGGGCCAACAAGTGCTCGAATTAAATTGAAATCAGTTTTTATTTCCAAATTATCTCTTTCTGTTATTTGGGTTATTTTTTTATTATTACTATGGTTTAGCTTTCCTGTACTGAGTGCAATTAAATTTTCAGGGATGGGATGCAGCACTCCTCCAGCCAGGCTTATGGATAGTCCTAATTAACTTTAGTCCTTGTCTGCCTTGATGTGTTTGTAAAAAACCCTTTTCCAGTCCCAAGCTGCCTGCGCTGATGGGAAGGGAGGGACAGGAGCGAGGGGAGTGAAGCCAGGGCAGAGGCTTTTGTCCAGACCCTGCAGTTCCCGGGGTGACTCCAGCAGGTCCAGGAGATGTTTGCTGATTCCTTTTGGAATTGGTGATAATTGGGCTCCTGGCATCGCAGCACAGCTTTGTGTAGCTGAGGAGCCGATAATGTGTGGATTGTTGTAGTAATGCTGCTTTTAAAGGGGTTTTGAAGCCTTTCAGACCTGATCCTCATTTGCTGGTGTCTCTTTGCCCCCAGAGTGGTGGGACTTGCCCTTAGGGAAGTTTGACTGCTCCAGGAGCTGTGCCGCTGTAGTAACAATACAAAGCCAGGGTTCTTTTTATCTGTCTTGAAGACTCAGCTCCTCAGAGGACACAAATGTGAATGGGGATAAACTATTTCGCATAGTAATAGCAGCTCTATCAAAAACCCAACCAAATAATACCAAGGGTAGCCCTTAACTTCACAAGAGCGCCCAGCCAGGTAAGAAATAACACCCTGCTTTTTAAAGGGTCACCCAGGGATCATCTGAGCTCCAGCAGGAAATCTTTGTTAGCTAAGAAAAGCCAAGATGTTGCAGCTACACAGTTCCAGATACCCAGATTTGTTCCTTCAGCAGTAAGGGAGGTTTTTGTGTGTGCTGCAGAGACTTCTGACAGCAGCAACTGCTGTGGAAAATATGGATTATATCTCACTGGTGAGCCTCATGAAAGAATGTGCTTAAAACTCCAGTAGCACCTACCTGTGAGAAATGGAACCTGTGTGAGTCTAGGGAAGGTGAGGAGGTGATCCTGATGAATTTTGTATGTCACAAGAAATGCCTTCACAGCTGACTTGCTGTTCAGAACAACACTGGGTTATGAGGGCAAGGAGGGGACACGTTCCAGGTGATGCAGCTGTGCTCTGTGTGTGCCCAAATTGTCCTGGAGCACCTGCACAGGTGGGCTGGGGGCCTGACCCCGTCACCATCTGCTTTTCCAGCCCTGCAGCAATATGGACCAGCTTATGGAAAACGAGGGCTGTGAATCCTGGAGAGAGGGATTGCAGTGGATGATGTGGCAGGATCCTCTCCCTGGGGTTCTTGCTTTCTCCAGGGTTCTCAGGGTGGAAGTCGTGGGTGAACCCTCCTTAGCTCACTTTGTAATTTGCAGTTGAGAATTTCAGTAAATTTTCCTTACAAATTGCGTCACAGGAAAGGTCGGAGTTTCTCTCTGAAATGATGACGTTCATTAACCATAACTCAATCTTTTTTTAAAAAGGAAGTCAAAACAGAAATTTCCTCCTTTGTGGTGAAGCTGCAGCCAGCAGTGGTTGAGTGATGGATGCTGACACTGACTCTCCTTTTTCACAACAAAAGAGGAGAAACTTTGTCCTTCCTGTTTTAGTTGCTTGAGCATGAAAAGAGAAATTCACTTACTCTTTCTCACATGTAGAACAGTTAAGGTTCACAAAAATATTGGGCTGAGAGGAGAACATCTGTGGCACGTGAGAATGCCTCTGTTTCTGTGTTGAATGTGTGACTGTTGTTGCTTTATCTACTAACAGCTGGAGAATTCTTTTTTCCCCAAATTTCCTTTCCCTCCATTAACTGGAATTTTAGTGTTGCTTTGTGGGAAGACAAAGACCCAACTACAAGAACCTTTAATTTTGTTATTCTGAGGAAGACCAGATGTGGGTTTTTTTCATAGGGACACAAAGTCTGTGGTTTCCATTCATATGGAGCTGTACAGAAAGGTCCTTATTATTTGTTGAACAAATGGTTGTTCCCTTGGACTCAAGATGCAGAGCCAGTTTGTAGCACATGTGTAACAAACAAAATCTGAAAAATTCTGTCAGTGTTTAAAAAGCACTCAGTCTAAATGAAAGGCTAATAAACAGCTGGAGACTTTTCCCACTCTTTCTGTGTTTGTGTAGTTCCATGGATTTCAGTAAATTTACTTCCAATTTACAGGCAAGTGGAGAGAGAGGCAGGCCAGCACAGGAAAGCAGTGAACTGAGAACAGGGGAGAGGTGTTTGTAGGTTGAATATTGTCCACTTTTCTCTTTTAAATTCAAGGATTTGGTGGCTTCTGTGGGTTCTTTGCAGGATTTGAAGCTTGCCCAGCAGAGCCTGTGAGACCTGGGGGCTCCAACCCCTGGAAGATTGGAGTTGTTAGGCCTGGGCTGGAAATCTGGCAGGAAGCCAGGCAGGATTTAGCTAGAAGTTTGATGAAAACGATACTTCTCTGCAAAACATTTTATTTTCAGAGAAGTTCACTTGTGTTTCAGTGAGGGTTTGCTGATGGGCCCTGGTGGGGCTGGGCACGGACCCTCCGCATTTGTAGCTGAGGTTCCTCTGGAGTGGGTGATCCTGTGCCTGGGCAGAAGGCAGCATTGGGCTCTTCTGTGTTTGTTTTTTTCCTTTTTAAAACCATTTTAACCAGCTTTCAAACCAGTGGTGAAACCCTTATTCCGATGTGCCCCTCCCCTGCCCCACGGCTCCACAAGCTCAGGAAGCAGAAATGTTTTCTAGATAAAGCCCCCTACAATTACAGGCCTTGAACTCAGGAGAGCACAAGGTCTGCTAATGAAATCTGTCCCTGCTTTCCCAACAGTCTGCAGCCTGTGGCACAAAAAGTCAGGAATAGTTGTTGGTGTTGGCTTGGAACCTTCAAGCAAAACTCCAGTGGGCACTGGAGATGCTGGATTAATGACCATGTAAGAGTTTCACAGGCTTGGGATGGGCAGATTTAGAGATGATTTGGCTAACCTTTCTCCATGTCTGCTTCTTGGGCCTAAATTTACCTGACTTATCAGTATAAGCTTCACCATCAGTCAAATCTGTCCTATTGGCCTCTTTCATGTCATTGTTTTCTGATCAAAATTATGCATTTTTTAATAGCCAGTTAAGAGTGGTAGGAAGTGCAACCCAAAAGATGTGAAACCACTGTGGTAGAATGAAGCTTTACCCAGCAAAATGGCAAATTTTAAAGAGCAGATAATTACTGTCTACTTATTGGAGCTGATACAACTTTCTAGCTGGTTTCTGTTGCCTGTAAAAGTCTGCTGGCACTCTGCAGGCTGAGTTGAGCTTTGCTCTGAATTAGATGCCATAAATAACTCGTGTGTAGGTAGACAGCTGATCATTGAAGCTTTTCCCCAAGCCTGGTTCTGCGTGTTTGGGAGAACTACAGGCTGAAAGTTCAGGTATAGAATTGCAATTGCATCTTTGTTTTTCCCAATCATAACTGAATAAAGATGGGTTTTCAGTTGTGGATTGCTGCATAATGAATGCACATTGTGGTTAGGGAAGACTGAAAATATCAGGGTTTGTTCCACATCACTGTGTAACTGTGAGCAAAACATTGCACCCTGCTTGTACCTTAACTACCTCCCAGATGCAGTCCTTGCCTGTCTGGGAATTTAATTACAGTTGGGAAAGCTTTTAAAATCCCAGGATTTTAAAAACCTGTTGCAAGCCCCATTATCTTGCTGCTTTAAAAAGCTTGCTGCTGCTGCCCAGCATCTCATTTGTACTAAGAAAGCAGTTTTAATTTTTGTTAGAAACTCTATTTGAAAATATGTAGGTGCTACGTCAGTGAGAATATTAGAATTCCACAGATGTTTAGTGGTAAACCTTGGCTGAGTTTGCCTAATATTTATCTATTCATCTCTGTAGCAGTGCCTCCTGTACACATGGAATATTTTGACTGGTTGATACACATCATACCACAGAGTTCTGCTCCTGAGCTCCAGTCTGAGGTCTGTTAGCACAAGTCCAGGGGAAACTCTATACATGTAGCCTCATGTTTTCAGTTAAGTAATATTCTATAGCCATATGTGAATTTAATGCCATCCAAATACAGGATGGTAAATGAAAGAAATGTGTGTCTGTTGCTGGTGGACTTTTACAACCATGACCTGCAGCAAAACCACTTGGAAAAATGTAATTTCTGTACCTAGAGCTGTGTCTTTTACTGAATGTTTTGGCAGCCTCTGAGTGTTGAGCCCTCACATCTATTTGCCTCAAAGCTCCTTTGCATCTGAAGACTTTGTGGGGAATTGTTCTGAAAGAGATGACTGAAAACTAATAGCTGGCCATCTGGCTGGAAACAACATTATTAATTAAACGTTCTCTTTTAAATCATTTACAAGTTTGAAATAAATGCTCTGTTCAAAGCTATTGAAGCAAGATGAATTTGAAGCCCTGCTGTGGGAAACTGAGTATTTAATGTATCTCCTCACTAAAATTAAGGATGGAGAAGTAACATCTGAAATCAAGGTTACTTAGATAAGCTGAGAGCAAAACAGCCTCTGGATTTTTTCCCTGTGTGTTTTACATGGTTATGTTCCCTGAAGGAGAACAATTAAGCTCCAAAGCTGGCAGCTACTCCCGTTTAAAAATAATAGCAGTAAATCTTTACTATACAATATTCATTGAGTCCTCTTAAAGACCTTTTCATTATGTGCTTTTGAAGGGGAAGCATTTGTGGCCTTTGATTTTATACCAGAGTTCTGATCTTAAATCCTTTATAGCAGAAGGATTTTTACCCTCTTTTGCTCATGAGGGAGAGTGAAATCCTGAGAATGGGGGCAAAGGGCACTTTGGTGCAGACATCCTAAGGCCTGCTGCAGTTTTCCATATCCAGGACTGAAGTGGCATCTTCCTGTACTCTGGATGGAAAACAGGAATCAGTTCAAAAGCTGCTCTCTCTGTGTTACACCAGTAATTTGTGATGTGGGGTTTTATATTCATAAAACTAATGTTCAGTTAAGTAGAGGAAGAAGCCTCTAGCATTTTAGAGTCGTGGACTCAGGACAGTGTGGGTTGGAAGGGACCTTCCAAACCTATCTTGTCCAGCTCCCTGGATGTCCAGGGACGTCTTTTACTGGGGTTACTCAAAGCACCCTCCAGCCTCCCTTGGAACACTTCCACTGGTGGGGCATTCAGCTTCTCCACACAAAAGAAGTAGGAAAGTGCTGAGGATACACCTCAAGAGATGCTATTTCATTTTATGTCCCTATTTCCCAGACTTAGGATGAGCATGGAGCCTTTCTGCTGTGATTTTTCAATACCTTAAGGGTCCCAGTAATTCTTTTTGGAGTGTCTGAGTGACCCAAACTTGAACCAGCTTTAATTCAAACCTATCCATACTGCAGTTCCTGGTGGCAGCATGTGGAAAATATGTGTATTAGGCTGTTGGAAGAACAGAGCAGCCATTCGGATGGATAGAAATTCATGAAGGAAGCACCCTTAAATAGGGTTGAAAGAATAGTTCCATGTAAACATCCCCTCTGTTTCCTCCCTTTACTTCTCCATTTGTTCTCTGGTGGGGTTTGTGGTGTAAAACCAAGTTGGTGCCAGATACAAATGAACCCATGGAGCCAGTGAAGCTCTTGGAAATGCTGGCCTGAAATGGGTCCTGGGAGTCCCTGCTTTGCTTGCCAGGCTCTGCTGGTTTGAAGGCCCTGTTGGGGGAGCTGCTTCTAAACAGGAGTAAAAATAGCCTTTGGAGTGTTCTGATCTTAGGAAGAAAAAATAGCATTTATTGGATTATGATTGGCTGATGACTTTGAAGCTGGAGAGAGTTTTATATTACAGAGCTTCTCACTCTGCTTATTCTCTCAGTTCCTGTTCTCCCCCCCTTTCTTTTTCCTCTTTTCTTGCTTTCTATTTTTAGGATGGCATTTCAGAGTTTCTGCCCTACTGCCAGACCAGCTATCCCAGAAGAAAAAGGAAAGGTGGGAGGTAGAGCTAATGAGCACTGTTATTAATTTGGCCTTTGAGTTTGTGTTCAAAGTTTATATGTTTCCAATTTGTCTGATAGTCAGTGAAAGATGTTTGTGCTTCAAGCCATTGATCATGCACATTTGACAGTCTCTTCAGTAAAAGAGAGGAGAGCAGGAAGTTAGGACTGGAGAGAGGCCATTAAAAGTTTAAGGTCAATTTTATGTTTTGTTATATGTGTATGTATATATTTAGTTTTTTAATATATATGTAAAATATTTGTATCCCATAGAATTAGCTTCAAGTGGAACATGATATTTAATTATTCTATGAAGAAAAAAAAGTGTTGTAACTTCATTAAAAATGGTAATGGTCTATTACCATTGGAACAAAACACTTGTTCAGTGTCACATGTGCTCACAGAAATAAAATAATGGGATAAAGGTTTTCCAGTCAGCTCTAATGCTGATCAGAGTTGCTTTAAGGGCATAAAAGCAGGGAGAGGGCATTTTCAGGAATACCCTGGTGGGTGTGGATGTGACATTCCTGCACCTCCTGGGAAGGGCTCTGGTGCTGGGTGGCCTTGCTGCTGAAAGTTGTTCCTGAGCTGCAGCTGCCTGCAGGCCCTTGGCTCCTTTGTGCCTTGCATTCTCCTGTGTGTGCTTTTCTTTGTTTGTTTATTTAGGGGTTGGGGTGGCTTTTTTTGTTTAAATACTATTTTTCTCCCTTGTGCCGTGGCTGAGAACCTTAAACAATGAGGAAAGATGGTTATTGGAAGGGCAAGGAAGGGAACAAAAATGTTCTTTGTTCTGAAGGCAAAGGGCGTTACTCAGTGTGAGTGTGTACAACAATCCAGCCACGGATTCTCGGGTGTGCAGCCTGAGTGGGGGCTGATTTTTGTTATTAGTTCAATAACTCACGTTTTGCACCTGTGTGAGTTTGGGGCCATCATTTTTGCACGTGCAGAGCAGCTCTGAATTTATATCAGTGTGAGAGAGGAACTGGGGAAGCACAGAAGGCTTGATCACACTTTTGCTTTAGGATCACCTTTTGATTTTACAAATCCTGCCACATTTCATTCTTAATTTTGCTTTGCACTCCCTGTGCTACTTGGAGCTCTGAAGGATATTTTTCTAGGCCCGTTTGAGGGTTGAGTGTTGTCAAAAGGTGGCCAAAAGTTGGTCCAGTGTAACTGCCCATGTAATGTATTGCTACAAAGGAAATAACCCAGGAATTATTTTTGGAAGACAAGGATTATTTCAAGTCACAGCTCATAACTTTTCTACCAGTGATTCAATAACTTATTCCTGTTGGTTAAAAATTGCACCTCACGTCGAGTTGGAGGCTGTGCCAGCTTGCAGGATATTTTTTAGTTTAATTTTTATTTTTGTCAGCAAGTGAGGTTGTTCCTCCAAGGTACTTACCCCCTTTAGAATAAACATGTTTTAGAATCAACAGGAGACAAGCAAGCCTTGTGCTTCACAAAGCTGATCCGGTTTGTTTTGTGGCTGTCAGGGACACTGAGGAGTGCTGCCTAATCTGAAGCTGGCAGTCCTTTGGGAATTCAGTGTACAGCCTTGCCCACAGGATAACCTTTCTCCAGTTTAGCTTTCTGCTGTTATCTCCTGGCACAAAAGAGTGGAGGAGAGAGCCAGTCAAGTGTTGAAAATTTGTCTATGTTTATATCTCCTGCTGTGGTTTTCAAGCCTGAAGAAGGTGACTGAGGAAACCATGAGCGTGTGTGCTGTGCAGGAGCTCATGGGAGTGAATCTGCTCCTGGGGTGTCTTTTGGGAAGTTTTAAATGAAGTTTTTCTCAGGCTGAAGAAGCCAAAAGAAGCCACTGTGAATGTGTGCAGTGGGCTGGCAGATGCAGCATGGTGTAGCAAGGGGCATTATGTTGATGGAAGTTGAGATAACAATAACCCCTGCTTTCATTTGTCAATAATTTTTTATCTTTTACTTTAAACCCAGATATTTTCTTCATATGCCAATAAATGGCAGAGTGGATTTGGACCGAGCAGCCATCTCTGGCTGTGCTGAGTTGTTTGGAAGCCAAATTAATTGTAACAGAAATGACAGCTCTGAATTGTCTGATTTCTATGTGCTCTCATATCTCTACCCATAATGATAACGATACATCAGTAGCATAATTTAATTTCTGGTTTCCACTTCAATGGGTGTAGCTCCTGTCACCGACAAACCGCTGCAGGAATGTTACCCACTGGTGAACCACTTGTCTTTGAAGAGTGTGGCTGTGCTGAAGGGGTTTTGTTTTCTCACATCCCACACCGGGACTGGCAGTTTCCTGTCACCAGCGCTACCAGGGATTGTTCAATACGAGTTTGTGGCTTCAGCAGCAGATGGGTTTGTCATGATTTCATGGTGAACAGGCACCTAACCACATGCAAAAGGCCGCTGCAGTTGGCCATTTGGGGACTGTGTTGAAGGTGACAAGCACTGAAGATGCAAGCTCAGATGCCTTTTGATGTCCCCTTCAAAGAAAACGCTGAATGCTGTTTATTGTGTGAGGCGAGTGGCCCGTTAGTGGCCATGTCCTTTAATGAAGAACTTGAGCTCTTACATTATCCTTAGTCTGGCACTTCTCCCGAGTGTTGAAAGCGTTTCTGTGCTGGGGCAAGGTGTTAGAACAAAGTCAAACGTGGCTGCAGAACAGCCTGGGCGTAGCAGGGTTTGGCATCATCGTGTGGAACGTGAGGAGCTGAGTGACCCTTGTGCAACAAATAAATGAAATCCTGCTCCATCGTAACGAGTCTGGCTCTGCAGTTCGGCATTCCTTGCACGCAGATAAGATAATTAATTGAACAAGAGGCAATATTACCTGGCAGTTGCCTAATCTTCCTCCCCATGTGCAATAATGTGCAACCCAGATGTGTTGGACCATGCAGATGTGAAATGCTGTAACTTTATGGCACTCTTAATTTACTGAAAATCAGCTTTTGCTGATTTTTTTTTTGCTCAGGTTTTTCCAGAGATGAGACTGTTTCAGAATGTGGACGTGCAAATGTCAATGACAGGAATTGTGCCTGGAGTGTACTGAAAATACACTCCTTAAAATGCTTTTCCTTTAATTTACATCAAAAGAATCTTGTCTAATTTTAACATATTGTTGCCATCGGGTGGTGGTGTCCATATGCAGCTCCAATCAGTGCAGTACTACTTTCCTTGTCTTTTTGCCTTCACTGAAGCCACTCATGAAATTATTTCTGCTAAAACCTCCCATTCCTTGGAATTTGAGCTTTTCTTCTGCAATACATAAAGTGATAGATCAGCACCTAATAAAAGTGGGATTATCTCTGAGCTGGAAATAAGTAGAAAGAGCCTGCTGTGGAAATGACAGAGCTTGCTTGTCATTACAGATTTATAATAATACCTGTAGTAACTCCAGCAAGGTGCGAGTCTTCAGAGGGCTTTGTCACAAACTGCTTTTTACTCCTTGCAAACTCCTTAGACTTTGGCTGTTCTGACTATTCCAATGCTTTTGCTGCAGTCATGCAAATATCACAAGCTGTTCAACTTGTTCATTTATTCTCTTGGAAAGGCAGAGAGGAAAAACAGCCTGGACTTGCACCCTGGAGGGAGCTGTGCAAAGCCAGGCTAAGGATTCTGGGGGGGAGCTGTGGGGTTTTCTGTTCTTTTGTTGATGATACTTTGCTTTCTGTCATCTCTTAGCAAATAATGAGTAACAGTGATGGTGTGCTGTGAGACATGAAATCTGGAAGTGTTTATTCCAATTGTGTGTGAAGCAGAGTCATCACTAGAGCCAAGTTTCTCACGGACTGGTCTGGTTTGTGCCTGGGGCAGGAGTTTCCAGCTATCTTGGTAATAAAGGCTCAGGGCCTCTGGTATTTCTGCTTCCCAGGTTCCCTGTCCCTTCTGGGATCCACACCTGTCTCTAATTGCCAGCTGTAACAAAGGACTCTGCTCTATAAAACCCTCTGCTGCTTGTGTGTGGAGCACTTTGCTTTTACAGTCCGGGGCTGGAGGACACCACAAAAGCAGATAAAAGCCAAGTGAAGCCGTTGTTGCAGCAGGCCTAAAACAAACTTTAAAAATCGTGAGGTTTTTCCTTCCTTCCCTTGGTGGTTTATTTTTGTCTTTTTTCTGTGGGGGAGGGGGGTATGCGGTGAAAATTTATCTCTAAACACAAACACTGAAATTTCGTTGGGGATTTTGCACTCTATTGTTCGGGGATTTTTTATCACCTTCCCCACTTTAAGAACTGCGTTTTTGAAATCAAGATTTCCACGAACTCAGTCTTGCAGACTTTCCCATGGCCACCCCTGTGTCCATGGAGAGCTGGAGGAAGCTCCTTTGCCCTGTGCAGCCTTGGGATGAGTAATAATGGTCCCAGCACATTCACACGTGCTCCAAGTCCTACATGTTCTGAAGAATTGTGCCAGATTGAGCCTCCTGTAAGTCAGTGGAACTGATCACGTCTGAGTTTAACCATGTCATTCCCTTCCTGACACCTGCAGCTGCTTGTGCAGGGCCGTGGCACTGCCTGAGCTGTTGTCACACCCATGTGTTTCTGAGAGGTGCCTTCCCTGCAGTAATATTGCTTCAATTTTATTTTTCAGTCTTCCTAGCAGATCTATTTAACAGCAGGGTTGCTGCTTCTTTGGGCTCTGAAAGCATTTTGGACAGGATTGCTTGTAAAGTGATTTTTCAGCTTGCAGTGACTGCAGTCTGCTTACTAAATATCTATTTACTACTTTTCTTCGGGTTTTAAAGAAAGTGGACCATCAGATAATCAGTTTAACGCTTTGTTTCCAGTGATCACATCTCTGGGCCAGCAAATGTAAAACAAAAGGAGGCATTTGGGGGCTGAGTGAGGATGTGGCTTCATGTTACAGCACTGATTTAGCCCGGTGGTAGAACACCATTAAAAGGCATAATCCCATTTCTGGCTGTCTCTGAGTTTGCTGCAGTTCTAAGTCTCTTTTTATCTTTATGGCAACAAGACCACTCACTCTAATACCCTGTAACTGGTGCACTTTTACATCAGAGCTTGTGGGTAGAGTTTTGACCTCTATTGAAATTAGTAACCTGGACAAGTGTGTTGTTCAGAAATGCATCCTGTCTTTATTTAAAGATACCAAGACAGACATTCCACTATGTTGGTTTTTTTGTCTGGGTTTTTTTTTTTTTAATCATCTTACAGCATTGCTTCATTTTACCTCTCTTGACCAGACTGACAAATCCTGCAATATTCCCTTTTTCCACTTCAATACTTCAATTACTTCTTACCCTGCTGGGATTCAGACCTCACTCCTCATTGTCTTATTAGAAACAATGGATTGAAACTCTCATATCTTTTGTTTTAAGATGTTTTCTTTTGCCCTAAACTGTTTTTGTGGGTTTATTTTTACCAAGCTGATAGCCTTACGGAAGTCTAAAAGCATTATATTTAGAAAATTACCTTTTATCAACCAACTTTCTCCTCTAACAAGGGAATTAAATGAAATTTGAGAAGATTTAAAGCTAGATTGCACCTTAATTCTGTGGGATCTTATCTTTTTCACTGGAGAGAAAATTTAACCCTGTGCCTGCCTGTAGAAGTCTCCCACTAAACAATGTTGAATCAAGTGATGGTAAATTTTGTCTCATTATGGGGTTTTTTTTAATGCTTTGGGTTGTGTGCTCTTGTAGCTTGTGCTTCTTCAAAGGACTTTGCTGTACCCAGCTGCAGGGGAGTGAAGGCACTTGGGAATTCACATCCTTGTTGCTGATCTGGTCTAAATTAAAGCCTGGGATCTGCCTCGTTTTGGAGAGGGATGGGATGTGGGAGCATGGCCTGACGCTTCTGTGGAACCCAAACTTCCCAAATTCCTCTGCAGGGGCAGCCCAGACACGACTCCAGAGGTTTCCTTCTCCCCGCCTGGAGAAGCCCTGTGATTATTTGTGGCACTTCTGATTCTGCCTAGAAATCGTTTTGGAGAGTAAGAACTATGGAAGGAAGGTGGGCAAAGTTTCACTGAAAACCCCTCAGCCCTGAGGAGCAGAGCAGTGCTGGGTGATGAACCAGCTCACCTGTGCTGTGGGTAGGAGCAGCACTGAAGCAAGCCAGAGCTGGGATTTGAGTGTGATCCCCACAATTTTAGGAAAAATTTAACATCATCTATCTTCTTTCTTATTTATCTTTGGTTTTGTTTAAGATCTAGTAGGATTTTACAGTTTCAGGAGGTGTGTGGGAAAGACAGATATTACCAATCCTTCAAATATTTCTTTCATGGGTAAATTCAGGACAAAACAGTGTCTTGTTTCAAGCTGCACTTAGCATTTCTGCCCTGAGGGAAGAGCAGGGCTGCAGAGCATCGAGGGCTTGCTTGGACAAGCTGCAATGAATGTTAAATAACTGTTTGGGAGCAGCTCGTGCTTTTAACTTAATAAATATACATTGTGGTAATGTTAGAGGAGACCTCAGGATTATAATTATTTGAAATATGCTTTACAAGTGCTTAGCAAAGCAAAGCAGTTTGGAGTCTCAGCAAGGAGCACACGCTCTGAGGAGATGCAAGGAATTTTCCTTCATCCCATGTGGTTTAAAACAGCAGAAGACATCTGCCTGTCCTTTGGCATCCAGCAAGGGCTGGGAGGTGTTGGAGTAGCACTGGAAGGCGTATTTAAATCCATCTCATGATGGCAGAATGATCCTCAGATGGAGTCCACAGTTGCTGAACACCAGCTGAGCAGCAAATTCTGCTCAGTTGGGATTAGTACCTTGTGCTTCTTGTGCCTGGAATGCTGCAGTTCCAGGGAATAATCAGAAACATTCATTTGGACTGATGGATAAACTGATGCCCTTGGAAAGCTTAAAGGTCTGTGAGCAGAAGGATGAGTTATCTAGCATTTACCTGAGTGGTTCTGAGGTCCAGAGGAAGCTCCCTGTGCCTGTTATTTCAGGGTTCCACTGTTGTGAGTTTGGTTAGATAAAAAGGGCTCCTACTCCGTGGTGGTTGCCATTCTGTGGAATCTTTTATTTACTTTAATCTTGCGTTTAATCTAGTGCAGAATGAACTCTGACACTTTGGAGGCATTAAAGTAGGTAAGATTATAAACTGTTGTGGTGTAAATTGTCAAAAGGTGATTAATGCTGGAAGCTGTTTATTTATTGTGATTGTGTGGACAGTGGCCAACACAGAGCTGCATTGTTCATTGTGCTGCAAACCCCGGAGGCAGAGCTTCTGGTTCTGTTCAGGGCAGCTGGAGTGTTGCACACACAGAGAAAGCTGGCAGGTTTGGAAAGCTCAGCCCCAGATTTTGGGGCTGCCTGGATGGTCTCACAGTGGGAATTGACTTCCAGAAATAATGGGAGCTGAGATGCCTCTCCAGGTCAGACTTGTTCCCTGTATGCAGTGACATAGTTGGACTTTCTGGACTTAGCACAACCTGTAGCTTTGCCCAGGCACAAAGAAATGTAGAAAACCTTCAAGCTCTGCCCAAACACTTTTTTTTTTGATGAATCTAGGGGAACCTGGAAGCTTTTTAAAATGGCAAAGTGATTAATTTCCACTTCATTTCTTTGACTTGAGTCAATACTTTGTACAAGAGCTGCACCCTGGGAACCAAGCATTTAAATGCAGGCTGAGAAGAAAGGAGATTGCTCACATACCTTTTGGCTTGTTTCTGCTCAAAATAGCTCATACAAATGGAAATTGGTGCCAAACTTGCCCTAAGTAGACCTGAAGTGGGCCCTGTTCTTTCTCTCAGCGTGGAGGGACTGTCACAGCCTGTCCCTAAGTTAACCTGATGTACATTTCACGATGTTTCATTTCTCTGGGGAAATTTTAGGGTTGGCTTGTTCCTGTTTGGGGTTCCTCAGTCAGAAATCACATCCAGGGTGTAACACACGGACAAGGAGGTGCTCCTGGATTTCGGGGGTGCTCACCTGCAGTGAGCAGTTAGTGGTGTCCCCAGTTTTCTATGGGAGCACATTGCTGTTTCTCTCGCTGTCACTCCTCTGTGCAGCACATGAGCGTTTCCTGTTGGCAGCAGGAGGGACCGTGTGGTTTGAACGCAGCTCTGCCCTCGCATTCCAGGGTGAAACTCAGCCAGCTCCCAGCTGCCCTCTTTCCCAGGCACTCCTCAGATCTAAGCAGGGGATGGGATGCTCCCGGGATGAGCTGTGGGACACACAGCCCATTCCCAGGCACCGTCTTTCCCAGGGAAAGTGTGCCCGAGGCCGCATCAAAGGGAAGGAGGGAGCTGGGATGGGGCCGCTTGGCTCTGGGGGAGCGGCCTGGGGTGAGCAGGACAATGTGGAGTTCACTTCCTCCTCCAGAAAATGGCCAGGCTCATCGTGTGCTCCAGCAAAATTTATGGGATACTCGGATGTACAGGTTTTTTTTGGGCTTTGAAAAGAGGGATCAGCTTGCAAAACTGTTAGATGTTGATGCCAGATGTATTTGGATGTGGTTTGCTTTGTTCTTAAACAATAGACAGTTTTAAAGAAAGAGGAATATTCCTTGTGCCCATATGTCCCATTGTTTCCGCCATGGGTATAATCCTGGCTACAGGGCTCAGCATTATCATGCTGATTCTGCTGGCAGTGACTCATACAGTTGGATATTTGTCATCCAGTTTGCGGAATCTTTGATCTCTGCCCTTCTTTTCTGATCAAATCTGGGATCTGCATCCTGTGCTGGCGTTGGGAAGCAGTTCTGAAGGAGGAAATTCCAGCGCTGCACACCGAAGAGGTGCTGGGACTGTTAGGTGTAAGCAGCTAGTTCTGTTGCAGTTTTTCATGGTGCTGTGTTTTACCAGCAGGGATTTCAAAGGGAAATAATATGCAGATTAAAAAAAATTTCTAATGGTAGACCAACAGCATGAATTTAAAAAACAGTTTTCATAATACTCTGAAAGGATCAAAGAAATCCTCCTGGTGACACTTGCTTTTAATGTAAGCTAAGCATCTCCTTCTTCCATGAGGGTACTTTGAAAATGATAGGAAGCTATCAGGAACTCATGCATCTGAGGATCATTTAGCTTTTTTTTTCTTACTTGGAATTCTCAGGTCTTAATTAGTTTACCTAAGTGAGTATCTTTGATTTCTCCCTGAAGTTCAGAGCTGATGGCTGAAGATACTGCAGCACGATTTCCTGGCTGTGTGACCCAAACGAGGAGTTTGACTAGGATGAAACCATAATTGGATTAAATGTTTTCCTTTTCCGTTGGGGACGTGGATAAAATGGGTGTCTCTGAGTAGTCGTGTCCTGCCCGTGCTGGGTAAAGGTCCTGGGCTGGTGGCTGTGTCACAAAGGGCTGAATAGCAGATGGCAACTATGGAAGTGTAAATTAGCAGCAGCTGACAGTTCTGGAGAGCCTCTGATTGTGCTGGGCCCATTCTGGGGCTGAAGTGCTAGATACTCCATCAATACAGAATAGAACTTCCCTGGGACCTTTCACTCACTTGACCCATCACGAGTTCTTTCTTCTGCCCATTTACCCTTTCTCTGGGTGTTCTTTTATTCACCAAAACAACTTGTTGTGTGAGACCTGGATTCTAATTTATGGACAAAAATTCCCAGGCTTTACAGTAGCCAAAATTTGTATTATTGAATTTTTTGTCCTTCTTTCCTGGCCTGTTCACATTCAGGCACACAGAGGTGAGGGGAGGAAGGAGAGTGAGCCCGACGTTCCTATCGAAAGTGCCTGGGGGAATTTTGGCAATTTTTTTGCTGACTTGGGAGTGGTGGTGACAGGTTTTGCAAAAAGTAACATCCTGTATCCTTGGCCAAGTGAGTCCTGAATGTGAGTCAAGGTTTTTCGGGGAAATAGTGGATTTAGCAATACCGAATTATGATATTGGCTCAGCACTTCAGGTACCTGCTGGCGTGTGAGGCATCCCAGGAGCTTCCAGGCCTTCCCGAAAAGATCTTGGCAAAGGTGGCAGCAAAAAAAAAATCAAGCCTCTGGGCCTTGATATAGCACCAGCATAAGATGTTTGATTACCTTCTACAGCAAAAAAAATTACGAATTTTTACCTAGTTTTAGCCAATTACTCCAAATGGCAATCCTATTTTTAAATGTCTTTAGTATTGGATTTATTCGCCTTTTTTTTTCTCAAAGAATTATAAAAGTCTAATCAAGTTAAGGCATAACATGAAGGGAGTAGAGCAGCAACCCTAAAGCATTTGATGCTTTCCCTAGCCTAATAAATAATTAAAAGGATATGCAAACTGTTGTACACCAGTGTTTGCATGGTGATGCTTTACTCCATGACTGCTCCCTAGCATGGAAATGTTACATTAACACTGGATAAAAGGAAAATACAGGACCCAAAGTCAAGAGATATCAGGTGGTAAAGATCTTCAAATCCAGCTGCTGCTGCAAATCTGGAAATTACTTTTGTGCACAGCAAAACTTCTCAGGTGTTCCCTTTTGAGCCCTGGAAGTGTGGAGGGAAGGTGGAGTGGGGAATAGCAGCATTTGTGTGGAAAATCAGCATTTCCAGGTCCCTTTTCAGCCCTGGGAGTGCAGAGGGAAGGTGTTGTGTGGAAAATCAGCATTTCCAGGTCCCTTTTCAGCCCTGGGAGTGCAGAGGGAAGGTGATGTGTGGAAAATCAGCATTTCCAGGTCCCTTTTCAGCCCTGGGAGTGCAGACGGAAGGTGATGTGTGGAAAATCAGCATTTCCAGGACTTGAGGTGAGGCTTTGGTTCCCACCCCACAGGCTGGGCTTTCCTGGCTGGAGCAAGTGGAAGTTGGGAGCTGACTCAGCTTCATGGTAGGTAAAGCAGTGATTTCAAACACGAACAATTTATCTGCACGTTGTTGAAGATTTATATGTGGCTGGATTTCATTGTTTGGAAATATTTGTGGTTTTACTCCGAGGGGAGTTCCAGGGGGGGAAGTGCCCCAAATTGCTTCTGCAGCTGCCTGAGGAGGCTCCGTGATCCTTCCCTGCTCTCCGGGCAGGGCTGCTGCTCCTTTTTCAGGATTTTTGTCCCGTTTTAGCCCGGAGCAGCTGCGCGTGCTGCCCCGGAGCCGTGCTGTGTGCTGCCCTGGCTGAGGGCGGTGGGCAGAGCCGGGAGGAGCGGCTCCGGAGCTGCCGGGAGGGGCCGCGGGCCGGGGCAGACCCGGCTGCAGAGCGGCCTGTCCGGGCCTCACATCGCTCCTGACGCGGGGCCCGCTGCCTGTGCGTGAAACCAGCGCCTCGGGGCGGGTCTGGCCCTCTCTGGTGGCTTTGCTGCCCAGTGGGTGACGATGATGGCATCATCTTTGGCATCAGTTTGGAGCTGGATCACCCAGCAGCTGCAGCTGGGAGCTCTTTTTATTTTCAGCCTTTCAGGGATGCAGATCAGGGTCTCAAGTCCTTTATACTTCCTTACTTAGAGATACACACACATATTCACTTCCTAAAAAAAATCTGATCTTTTCCCCCCTTTTTACTTATTTGTGATGAAGAAAAAGACATCAGGAGCATCTTTAAGATGCGCTTTGCAAGTTAAGGTGAAGGCTGAGGTGTGACCCGAGCTGCCACTGCAGCATCCATTCTGCACTGAGGGAAAGTCTCTCCCAAGCTTGGGAGCAGCAAGAAAGCCTGGACTCAGAGACTGCTGTTACTCAGCGTTCAGGAATGTAATTTTTTCTCTTTTTGCTTACTTTTTCAATAAGAAAAAGACATCAGGAGCATATTAAAGCCGCACTTAGCAGGCTTAAGACTTCACCTTAAGGTGAAGGCTGAGGTGTGACCCGAGCTGCCACTGCAGCATCCATTCTGCACTGAGGGAAAGTCTCTCCCAAGCTTAGGAGCAGCAAGAAAGGCTGGACTCAAAGAGACTCCTGTTATTCAGCGCTCAGGAATGCAGAGCCTTGCTCCAGCCGGGGTGTGGGCGGCTGTTTGGTTTGCGGTTCTTGCTGGGGGGTGGGTGATTTTTAAAAGCACTTGCTGAATTCGCATTTGGGTGAATAATGGCTACTTCATACACAAATGAAAAATGTTAGTCACAGCCGAGCAAAAGAAGTTTCTTGTGTTGGTCATGGATTTGGCATATCAAAAAAGGGAGAGGAGAAAGGGAAAAGAGAGAGAGAGCAAGCCCTGGGTTTCAGTGCTTCAGAAACTGCAAATTAAACAGAGCTGCATTTATGTTATGTGACATCTCTAAGCCTTTGGCTCTCTCGATTTAATGCCAGATATCTAATTTGGAAATATTTATTGTAACTGGCATATCTTTTAGACGCCTGTCATCATGGGAAAACTGTCATCAAACTGTCCTTGCTAGCTTGGTTCTGTTAAGTGACTTTTTTTTTCAGTGCTTCAGAGTCAGATGGATATCTGCTTTCCTGTGGCACATAGCGACTGATACAGAAAAGCTTCAAGGATCTTAACTGGATCCTGGGTTATTTTTGGTTTGATTTAGGTTTGTTTTTGGTTTTTTTTAATCTGGAATCAAAGATCCTGCAAAATCAGATGCTTGAAGCTGCATTCCTAGAGTATTAAAAGTATCTCTGACAGAACACCTCGATATTTATTTTTTCCCCCAAGTTCTGAGCTCCTCTCAGACTCACACACTGCTGACCTGATTTTTTTTCAGGTTACTTTAGTGCATTAATATGGAATGAAGAGAGAGTTCTACATGGAAAGAACAAAGAGCAGGTTAGGCATAGAACTTGATTGAGGATGGAATTTTATTTTCCAGCTGACTTTGTTTTTTAAACTCTTTGTTTTTATTTTATTATTGATTTGCTGTTATTGCTCCTTTAAAAAAGCAAAGCTCAGTGCTCTGTGCCTGGCTGAGGTTAATCCCAGTGCCTGGGTCACTGAGATACTTCCTCTGGATCCAATATTTTTTGCTCTCCTGCTGTTCTCAGCCAGGTGCCCAGAATTCCCATCTGTAATACCTGCTTTAACTTGGTGTTAGATCCCAAAAGAAGCATCCCAGGGTGTAGAATCCAATAACAGGCTTTGCCTTTGGGGAAAAAAAAAATACCAAATCCCAACTACATAGTGCAGCAGCTCCCAGAAGGGCACAAAGAGTTTTAGGGGGGTAGAGATGATGTTGATTTGAAACAGATCCTTGCAAATCTTTGCTGGTCTGGCTGGTTCCTCTCTGCCCCAACAGTGAGACTTGTTTAAAACTGGGCTTGGCTTTGCTTCTTTTAAATTATGTGTCAAATACCGAGCCTCAGACCCAAAGGGAACCAGTTCAGGACACTCTGGATGAGGCTGAACACTGACTCCTTGCTCTGCTAAACATCCTGGCAGAAGTGGATTAGAGAAGTCCCAGTGCCACTGAAGGGAAAAGGGATTGATTCCTCCTCTTGACTTCCGTGCAGCAGCTACAGAGGGTCTCTGAGGCAAGTTTTTAATTAATTTTTTGGGGGGGAGGAATCCTCGAATATTTCCCTGTTTTTTTGAGAGATGAAAAGGGGCCTGCCTATCGCTTTTAACGTCAATGATGTTAATAATGCAAAGCCACAAAAAGGAAATTAAACTTTAAAAACCATGTTGAAATAACACCGAGAATTTGACTATAGGCCACAAAGGCAAGAAAGTTCAAAGGGAAGAGTGAACTTTATCTGACCCTGACGTGCCTAGGAATTGCAACACAGTTTCTATGTAATATTATCCAATTTTTAGAGAGGCTTTAGCAGAGCAGGAAGAGGAAGGGTACTGGCACCCTATTTAAAATTGAAGTTGTTCCCTGTATAGTTTGTACAATGCTGGGAAAAAAAGACTTTAAAATCATCATTTTATGCATCCAAGCTCTGAAATTATTTTAGATGTGCCTATTTGGATGATGCCTATCAGAAAAGTAAAAATACCCTTAAACTTACAGGTTTTCTGTTTGCTTTTTTCCCCAGAGAAGGTATATGAGCAAAATATCTTCCCTCTAGAGGTTTATACTCTCTTGTTCCTCTAAACTTTTAGACTTTTAAGGTGTAAATCACTTCACTTGAAACATATTTCTTATTAATCACCATTAAACCTTTCTGCTCTGTCTTCGTGGCTGTTGCTTTGATGGCTTTTTTCCTATTCTTGTTGTGCCATCTTAGTTTTTGTGTGCATGTATGTGGGGGGAGGTTTTTCAGAGGGTTTTTTTGCTAGTTTGGAGTTTCGTTACAGATGTTGGTGTATTTTGGCCCTGCACTTGAAATACTGTCAAGAAATGCAGCCCTTAACAAGCTGGGAAATTCTTGAGTTAATGAGGGTTGCCTCTCTCACAGGTGCTACAGCTCTTTTCAGTTTTGGCTTCAGGAGGAGTTTTTAATCAGAGCTTTGAGTGTTGGCTTGTGCCTTGGCAGCCTGGGGGGAGATGTGTGCCAGCTGCCTTCTTCCCAACGTGCTGCTGGGGCTGTGGAAGGGGAGGTGAACTCCATGCCATCCCTGCAGTTGGACCCTGATGGGATGAGGCTGTTTGCACCCACCAGAGGAGCTTCCCCTCCATTCTTTGTTGTGTTCACCCTTGAGGCTGCAGCTCCATGCTGGGAGCCTCCCTATTTCCTCTGTTCTGGCAAAAACCTCCCTTCCCTGTCACTCCTGCAGGTTACAGAGTTTAAGCCATAAGATCCCTTCTGCTTTTGGTGTCTGCTGTCACTTCCAGTGGTGCTTTGGTTTTCCCAGAATTGGTAGAGGGGGTTCCTTACTAATACCCTTAAAATTATAAAAGCCTTCCAGCCAAGTGCTTCTCAGAGGAAGCTGCGCCTGCAGCCTGGTGTGCTTGGCTGACCAGAAAACCCCAAAGCCCAGGGCAGCCCAGAGGGGCAGAGGTGTTTGTGGGCTGGAGTTTGCACATGAGTAACACAGGGTGCAAAAGTGAAGCTGCTCCAGACCCCTGAGGTCGGGGCTGGGTGGTTTGGAGTCACTGACTCAGAGGAGGGAAGTCCCCTGGAGATCCCCACGTGGGGAGAACTTGGACAGCCTCAGCCTCTGCCAGCCAGGTGCCTTTGAAGGTGTTGGGTGGGGAATCTGCCCAGGTGGGGTGGGAAGGGTGGTGGGCAGAGATTTTCCTTTGTCGTTCTGCTCTGACCGTGGCTCTGCAGATCCATGAACTCCTCGGTTTCAGTGGTGCCACTCAGAGGTTGTCCAAGCCCTGTGGTTTCACTCTGGGTGTGCTTCACGTGTGTTTTCCTGACTCCTTGCAGGGCAAATTGTGCTGTTTGTCAGCAGAGGGAGAAGGTTTTTCTGGTGAAGTGTGAAGCTGCAACGTGGGCACTTCAGTTTGGTTTTGTGTTTGCTTTCTTGGAGAAGCTCCAGTGGAGCTCTTCTCCTCTGAGTAACCCTGGAGGCCTCCTGCACAGCCTGAGCACATGGAATTCCCACAAGAGACACTCCAAAAGAATTTTTTTTTAAATAGCAGCCAATTAATAAGAGACTACTGCTGTAAAGACTCACTCCGTGCTCATTCAAAATGTATTGGATTCTGCCAAACCACATAGAATAGATGGGACAGAGACATGAACATTTGCAAGGGAGGAGTCAGTATTTCATTTTCCCAGTGACCTGTGAGAGACCTAGGGAGGGTGACTGGTCAAGTGCAATCTACAGAATTCACTGCTGGAGCAACATGGGAATGACCTGGAAGCCCTGGACTGTGGGAAGATTTTTTAAATGATTTTTTTTTTAAAGTTATAGTAAGCAAATCTTATACAGAGACATGAGTGGTCTGATCCAAAGCCTGAGTGCATTTCCCAAACTCCTCCTGAGCTTTGGATCAAGTTCTGAGTCTGCAGAGAGGAACAAGGGAGTTGTTTTTGGGATTGTGTCTGTCCTGGGCTCTGGCTGATGCAGCAGGGGTGGCTGAGCTGTGGGAAGGAGGATGTCAGCATTGCACATGGGATCTACACACACACTTCTCCAAGGTTTAGGCAGGAGGGCTGTAACAACCAGGGGAAATATTTGAAATGTCTGTTTTACAATAGAATATATGTAAGAAATTATAATCTTCACTGCTGTAAGTTATTATGAAGAACTTCCTGTCTTGTCACTGCAAGATGTAAGATAAAGTTTATTATTATTTCTTGTTGCAGTTAGTTTCTCAAAGAACACACACGTGATAGGGAGACAGCATTGCGTGTGTGGCACAGGAGAACTGCACCTCTCTTCTTGTCGTCCTCCAGGTCTGTGAGTGTCCTTGTGCCTCAGTTTCCTTGCTTTGAAATGGAGCAAATCATTCCTTGGGGCACTGGGACAAGTGAGTGAAAGTCTATCAGAAATGAAAGTGTCTGATGAAATGGGGGCCCGAGAATTGCATAATTACATTTATGATACAATTTTATTTTTCAAGTTATCGTGGGCATTAAGTTGTTTGATGGTAAGAAGGGAAAGTGTAATACTCTTGAAAACATTGTGTAGAATTTCAGTTGGTGAGCAATGTTTCTTTTTGGGGATAGAGCAGGGTGCAGAGGCTGCACTGCAGTATCCCTGTGGCATGCAGGGAGCAAACTGCAGAGAAAGCTGACCTAGAACCCAAACTAGTTCCTGGAGTGGCTCAAGTAGGATTGATCTGGTGGCAAATCCCTGCTAATAATGGGTCAGGATGTGCCAGCAGGGGTGTAAGCACTTGGGAAAGCATTGGATACTTTGCAGGTTGCTTGAGGATGATCAAGCAGGATTACTTAGAACTTCACTTCTCTTTTTCTTCAAAAGAAACTAATCCCAGTTTTTAAGAGAAAAGGAATCAAAGCTTGTCTTGCCAAGAGTCATGGCCAGATGAGGAGGAGGAACAGAGCAGTGGGTAAACATGTTCATTGGTAAGGTATTTTTAAGGCAGAGAAATTAGTTAAATTTTGGAGTCGTGAGTATTTTTTAAATTTGATTGGCAAAGTGTTTGGTCTCTCAGTGACTTCACTCGGGTAATTTTGGTCGATTACTTTGTGTAACTCTGCCTCATGGGAGGGTGCCCTCCCAGTACAGAGGATCTTTTACCAGTCTCTGTCCTGATCTGCCACTAGATTTTGTGGGAGTTCCCCCAGAGGCGTGTGCTGTTTTGGCTGCACCTCTGCCAGTGCAGATCTGGCACCTCGGATGGGTTCTTGTCCTGCACAGATGGGACAGCAACAGGCAAGGGAAGGGTGTGGAAAGGAGGACTCTGCTCGATGTGAGCATTTTGCAGCTCCTCCTGGAGCACTTCTTCCTCAGGCTGCCAGTGCCTGTGAGGGGGACTCAGAGTGGCTCTGCCAGCTGGGAACTCAGTGAGCATTCCTTGCCAAGCTCCAGGATCCAGCAGGTGAATGAGAGGAGAGCCTTAGGGAGCAGGCTCTGGCTCAGCAGCCTGGGAGGGAGTAGTGGGGATCTGCTCTGGAGCTCTAGGACTCACTCCTCACAGAAAAGGAGACTCCAGAATCCCACAGGGCTGGAAGGGACCTCTGGAGATGCTTCAGACCAACTCCCCTGCTAAGGGAGCAAGGCTGTTCCCTGCAAAGCTGCTTCTGTGTTGCTCTGGCTTCTGGGCAACTCCAGCCTGCTTTGAGAATTTACCCAAGCTTGGAAATGTCCCCAAAACTCTGAATTTTACTGTGGAGTGTTGTGCCTTAGTGATGTTCTCCAAGGTAACTAAACAGTCTGCCAGTATAACTTTATATCAGTTATAAATGTTAATTAATTTATCATGATATGAAAGCCATCCTTAGTGATTCTGCTGCAGCTACAGTAGGGCTTCTGGCAAAAAAAAGGATCACAAGAAACACACTTTAATTCAATTTAATGGGGAGAGAGGAGAGTCCCAAAGCTCTGCATGGGATTTCTGCCAGTTTGAACCCCAGCCCTGTGCTCCCCTGCCCACCAGCAAATAACACAAAGCCCAAACGTTTAATGGAGCTGGAATTGGGTTGTGGTTAAGAGTGAAAGGCCTTGATTGCATAAACAGAACCAAAACACAAGGAACAATTGGTGGGAGAAAGAACAAGGAGGAAAAAAAAGTGTCTTCCTAAATCATTTTAATCAGTAACACCCCACATGAAGGAGAGCTTGTTCTTTGGGAATGTGGTCCCACAAGGAGTGGTGAGTACATGCAGCCCACAATTTTGACAAGGTCAAACCATCAATTTTTCACAAGGCTTGTTCTCTAGTTGTTGTTTTGGGGGCTCGGGTTTGGTTTTTTGGCAAGGCGAGTTGCTTTTACTTTGTGACTTCTGGGCACCGTGACTGGAAATGTGCATTTTTTTCATCAATGGAGAGCATACACTTTGATATTTTTGGTATTGTGCCACCCATAAGGGCCATTTAATTAAGAGCTGGACTCAGCGGTCCTTGTGGGTTCCTTCCAGCTTGGAATGTTCTGTAACTGCTGCTTGCCGAGCCATTTGTACCAATTAAGCTGATGGTGACACTGACCTTCATTTATCACCCTTCATACCCAGTCATCAAGATTTCATTGTTTGTAATCTATCACAAAATGCCTTTAAAAAGCAGTTCGTGCTGTGAACAAAGCAAAGCAAGCCCAGCAGTGGTTGTTTAGAAGTGTGCTCTGGTTCTGCATCCTGCATGGAAGCTTTTCCTGTGAAGGAATGTTTAACATCACTTGGAGGAACCAAGAGAAGCAGGGAGTGGACTGGCAGTGCAGTGAGTGGGATCCTTCCACACCCTCTCAGTGCCAGGGAAGCTGGGCCCTCCTTCCCAAGGTGCAGCTCTCAAGGTACCTCAGATTTATCATCCTCAAAATTCCTTGTCCAGGAGCTGCAGCCCCAGCACTGAGATTTGTCCTTTCTGTGCTGCTTTAAAAAGAGCCCATTGTGCCTCTGGCCTTCCTGTCTCTGCTCCTTTGTGCCTTTTTCCTGTTCCAGATGTTGGACCACAAGGCTCCTCTGGAACTCGGTGCTCTCTTGGGCTTTAGTTGCTTTTTTGGGGACAAAATGTGACAAGTGGCACAGGAAAGCTGAGCCTCCCTGATGCCTCAGGTTTTAGCTTTTTATATTTTTCAGATTCTGTGCTGCTTTATTGTGTGAGTCTGAGCTTTATATTAGGGGATAGTGAGCTCTCTTCACAGAGCAGGGAGACAAAACAATTCCTTCTCTAAGTGGGGACCAAGAACAAATGATCCAAATCTCAGACCCAAGAGCACAAACAACGTGGGCTGGAGAGAGAAAAACAAGCAGGATGGGAGTGCAGAACCTAAAGCTGGAACTGGACAATGAACTCCAGGATGCAAATGGAGCAGAACTGATCCCAGTGACAGAGCCCGTGCCCTCGTGCATTTTGTGCCCATTTTGGTTCATCTTGGGTGCAGCCCTGGCTGGGCTCCTGTGCTGCCCAAGGTGGATCCATGGAGGAAATCCTTTTAGTAAGTCCCTACTTTACTCTTTAGCTCTGTCTAGCTCAGCCTTCCCAAGGCATCATCCCTCCCAGCCTGGCCCTGTCCTGGTTGCCCACACAGTCCCTCAGCTTCTGCTCTGTACTGAAAAACCTGATTATTCTTCCAAAATTACCATTCTCAGCTTCTTGAGAGATATTTCACTCTTTGTGCGTGGAGATTTCCAGAGCCCCATTGCCTTTTGTGCTGCTGGCAGAATCCAAACCAGTGATTCCATGGGAATTTTTTCCAGTGTGGCAGTGAAGGTTCTGTTTTAGGGAAGCTGGTTAGTGCTGGGTTCTGGGAGGTGGATCCTGGACAGCCATGCTGCTAAAATAAACACAGTGCTGAAGGAAATCAGCTTGTGGTTAATTAGCAGCTCAGAGAATGAATGTGGATCAGTGTTCAGATGTTTGAATTGGAAGTTCTTTATGTAACTTTTACAGCCTTGGATGCACTAGCATTTTTTCAAATCCTAAATAACCATCAAAAAATGTATTTTAAAAGCTCTTTTGAAGGCAGCCTTCTGTATTAAACTGATTGAACTGAGGGCTGGTGATGTCATTTCCCACAAACTTGCTGCAAAACTCTGCTGTAAAAACCTAATGTCAGGAAAGCCACAGCAAAATGAGAGCAGAAAAGCCATGTGCCCAAGGAATAATAATGCCATCAGAGGTGGAGCAACAGCACTCTTGCACCAGGCCTGAAGGAGCCCAGGTGGCTTTTCCCTGAGGTGGTGTTTGAAAGCCTCCTGGAAGCCTCTCTGTGCAGTGCTGACACTTTTCAGCACAGATGTCCTGGGGATTCCTGTGATCCTGACAGGAGAAAACAGCCTCACTGTAAAACAGCCTTTAAAACAAAATGTTCCATGGAGGGTGAGCTGGCAGCACCATTGTGTGCTTTCCTTGAAACGTCTGCTGATTTAAACTTCTGATCTGCTGAGCTTTGGGCTGCTTTGGTGTATTTTTGTGGCTTCCCTTGGTGGGTTTTTTTTAAGGTTCTCCTTGAAGCAATGCAGGGGCTCAATGTGCATTAATACCAGCCAGCAATGCCATTCTGGAGCTTTGTGCATATGGAAAGTCCTGGGATTTTTACTGTTGGAAAATGAGTATCTTGAAGGAATCTCTGTGTGAAAGTAATCAAGTTTGACAAATATATATCACTAAATTTGCCCACACGTGTTGTAAACATTCTGTGTAAAGCGTAAGTCAAACAGGTTTAATGTTGTGACAAAGCAGAGCAAAATAATCTTAGAAAAGAAATGTAATGAATCCTTCTTTGTACCAGGCTCTCTGTTCCCTCCCCAGAATATCCACCAGACTGTTTTTAGGATGAACCTGGTGCATTTTCTGCTGTGCTGAATTTTGGGCAGAGTACTCTGGGATTTCACTGGTGAAGTACAAACTCAGCTGGGCTTGGGCAGTTTGGGCCAGGATTGCTTCAGGAGGTGGGCAATCGAATTAAATGTGTTGAAACAAGAGTGTAAATGCCCTGCTGGGGGTTTGGGCAGTGCCCAGAGGCTCCCACAGAGCTCAAAAAGTCTCTTTTCCCCTTTCCATGGACCTTGTGCAATGATTTCCAGCAGCAGGGCAGAAATCTCTGGATCCTCAGGCAAGGGGGAAACATCAGTAGCCTTCTGGAAAAGGGAAAGACAGGAGGCTGCTGGCTGGGAAATCCTTCCTAGAGCAGAGCAGGCTGGAGTGCTGACTGTGTCACTGGGTTCTTCACACAGGCTGGTGCAAATTCATCCTTTAATTTTAGGGAAAAGACATTTGGAGTTACCTTTTCCAGCCAGTGAAAACTTTGGGCTTTAAGTTTTTTCAACTGTTCCAAGAAAGAAAATGAAATGTTGACTTTAAGCACCTCAGTTAAATACTCCCAAGCTGTGAAAGTGCACATTTAATAGAGGAAAGTTCTGGTTTTAATGCAGTAGTTTGCATTTATAGGAAAGATAAACCCAGTCTGAAATAACATTTCTCTGAGCCTTTTTTGGTAGAATTTGATCAGTGGTTTAAGTTCCAGGAACACTTCAAAGCAGGCACTTCTCATTGGCCATTTGCAAAATCACCTTCTGAGACTGAGGCTCTGGAAATGCATTTATTCATAGAATATGTCTTGCATTAGTCCTCAGTTGGCCAACAAAATTATCTGAGGCATGTCTGAGGCAGCTACTAAAAAGAAACTTAAAAGACATTACTGTTCTAGTAAAGATGATGCAATCCACTCGAGCTATTATCAGTCTCCAAGTAAAATTAAATACATTCAAATGAACTTGTTCTGAAGGGATTTGATGACTACGGAGCTTTAAAGAAAAGTTGCTTTGAGTGTTGGCCCACCCTTGTTAATTTATTGTGCCCGAAAGCTGAGGTGAAAGGAGGGTGCCTGTCCCACCCCTGAGCTGAGCCCAGGTTTGCATGGGATGAAAAGGAAGTGACACATGGTATTTATTCCATGTTGTTTTTCCTCATCTCGCAGGCCAGGCCTACAACAGTAGAATCTTAGCAGCAGGAAGCAAAATGCTAAATAAGTTGGCTTTTATTCAGCTGGAGCAGAGTGGGGTGAATGTTCCCTTTAAATCAGAATTCATAGTTGCTGCCTTGAGGTACCTCAGACAGCACTGCCTGCTGGGTCTGAAATAAAATGTTATTTTTATTTGTTGAAACACTTCATTATCTAAGAGAACAGCAATGTTTTAAGATTTCAAAGTCTCTTTCATCCTAACTGAGCACAGCAAAGCTCTGCCTCAGTCCAGGAATTCTGCAGGGCTCTCTGAGGCCAGGCTTAGATTGATCCGTTAAATTAATGCAGCTGATGCACCCAGTCCAGCAAATGCCCACACATTCCAAGACTTCTGGTGATACCTTGGGAAGGCTGGCCTGGAACAGAGACTGGACAGAGCTAAAGAGTAAAGCAGGGATTTATTAAAAGGATTTCCTCCATGGATCCACCTTGGGCAGCACAGGAGCCCAGCCAGGGCTGCACCCAGGATGAACCAAAATGGGCACAAAATGCACGAGGGCACGGGCTCTGTCACTGGGATCAGTTCTGCTCCATTTGCATCCTGGAGTTCATTGTCCAGTTCCAGCTTTAGGTTCTGCACTCCCACCCTGCTTGTTTTTCTCTCTCCAGCCCACGTTGTTTGTGCTCTTGGGCTGAGATTTGGATCATTTGTCCTTGGTCCCCAGCTGGAGCAGGAATTGTTTTGTCTCCCTGCTCTGTGAACAGAGCTCACCATCCCCTGATATGGAGCTCAGACTACACTAAAGCAGCGTAAAATCTGAAAATATGAAAGCTAAACCTGAGGCATCACTGGAATGCCAGGGTGGGTGAGGAGGGGTCGTTCCCTGGGCACTCACTCGGAGTTTTCCATCTGCAGGTGGGGCTGGCAGGGCTTGGGAGCAGGTGGCTGCTGCTCCCCACCCCTGTGACAAATGGCTCCGTGCATTCCCAGTTCTTGGCTCCACAGCCCTCTGGGGAATGTCTCACGTCTGTCAGAAAACAATTACGAGGCCATTAGCAGGAAATGCTTTTGCCAAGCCAGCACCTGACACAACCACTGCATGCACCTTCACTTGGGAGTCAGAAATGCAGCAGCCTTGGTCAGGGAGGGATTCCCCCACTGGGCACCCTGGCACTGCTCCAGCACTTATTTTATATTTAAATTAATTTAATTTTACTTTATTTTACTTATTTTTTATTTTATTTTTCATTTCCTCTTATTTCATTTTAATTTCATTTATTTTTTGTTTTATTTTTAACATCAAGTGCTCAAAAAAGCCCAATGCCACCTTTTTGCGTGGTTTCCATATCAGTGCCTCTTGTAGCCGTCCATGTTGCTTTTTTTATTGCTAAGTAGTAGCAGGCTGAGCAGGCAGAGCTTTTATAGCAGTGAAATCCTTCTGTGTGGGAGGGTGTGGCCCTTGTAGAAGTTTCAAAGGCAGACAATCTTATCTTCCAAAAAATACGAGTAAATAATTACAAGCAGATTTTAAAAGAATCCCTGAAGAGTCATGATAATTTTTCAAGGGTGATCAGCAGAGGAAAGCAGAAAGGATTGGTGCTCTTTGCTTTACTCATATACACATTTCCCCACAGTCTTCCCTTCCTGATGCACTCTGATTTTCAAAAAAAAAGTCTGTATTTTTAGTTGTTATCATGTATTTTCCCCTCTTTCCTCTCCCTGCCTGTAAAAAGAAACCGTGTATTTCCCAGGATTTGCTCACCTGGACTTTAGCACCCATGTTTTGAAAGTGAAATCTGATTAATTGCTGCAGGAAGAATGGGATGGGGATGTTGTTGATTTGATTTCCCCACGAAGCCACTTCACACCCCGGTACAGAATGACTGCTCCTGGTAACTGCTCCTTCCTGTTTGTCCGTCTCCTTTACCTGCTCATCCTGCTGCAGATGGAAATTCCCGGGTCAGGGACTTTCTCTGCCTGCAGGTTGTGTATCAGGCTGGTGTTGGGCTGTAGCGGCATCCTCAGGAGTCAGGGTGTGAAGGGCTGGACTGGAATTTGCTGAATTCATTCCGGGTGCAAATGAGCACACACAGGTTCAGCTGGAGAGCTCTCCTGGAAGGAAACAAACCTTTCAGGTTTGGGGAGGCTGCTTTTGTTTGCCTTTCTGGACACCCTCTTCTTCCACCTGAGAACTTTCCATAGCTCTGGGCACAGGGGAGGTTCTGAGCACAGATTAAACTGTCTGAATTCTCCTGGGTTCTACCGAGGCTCCTTCAGGGCTTTTGGTTTGGGAACTGTTATGTATAACTGCATTAATGATTTCAGGTTTTGACGTCTGTTTTTGTGGTTTTGGAGCTCCTGGAGTGTTTCCAGAGTCCTTACACGCTTGCACAGCAGGGATCTGCCACTTGTATTCACAGAAAAGCATTGAGAGCAATGGGGACAATTTTGATAAGGATAAAACACTTAAAAAGCACCTGAAGATTGTAGAACTTGGGTTTAATTACCAAATCCAGCTAAGCTTTATGTGCTAGAACAAGAAATTAATCTTACTTTGCTCTCTTGGAGAACTGTGTTCCCAGAGCCTCACTTTTTTCTATCTGGTGTGGCTTTTACCATTCTCTCATTTATGCTAAACAAAATATTTTCCTCTCCAAGCCCAAATATTGCAAATGGGAACAAGGAATGCAGATTATGTAGTATTCCAGTTACCCGGGGCACTCGTGTTTCATCTTTGATTTGTGCTGAGAGAAAGGAGATACCAACAGCCTTTCCCTGGCAGGGAGGAGGAGGAGAAGTATTTTCAGCATTACAACCCCCTGGTGAATCAGCACATCCCCAGGCTGGGTTTTCTGCTGTGGGCAGGACGTGGTGCATAGATGGGATAACAAAGTGCCCCTTCCTTATCTCTCCCAATTCCTGAGATAACCCAGCCATGCTCCCCCCAGAGCTTCCTACCACTGTTCCCAAACAGAGCAGGGTTTTTGGGGCAAGGAGCAGGGGGCTCTGGGATGGAGGCTGCAGGAGGAGCACAGGGCTCTGGGATGGAGGCTGCAGGAGGAACAGCACAGGGCTCTGGGATGGAGGCTGCAGGAGGAACAGCACAGGGCTCTGGGATGGAGGCTGTAGTTGGTCACAAACCACTGCCCTAGTTTTTGGTATGGGTGGCCTGATTTGCACAATGGTGCCAGCTCACATCGGGCTGTTTACAGAGCGCAGGCAGGATGTGCCGGGCTGTCTCACTGCATTATCTGCTCCTGCTATATTTTTAGACTCTTGCTTCCATGACAAAATATTCAGTGACAGTATATTTGCCCACAAGCCTTTGAAGGTCTGTTGTTGCTTCATGGAAGAGCTCCCGTTGTTTGGGATTCAGCCAGCCTTTAAGCAGCAGTGCTGTGTGTTTTACATGTCATCTCCATAATGTTTCTAGAAACAAACTTTGGGTTGCTTTCAGTAGAGCCACGGGTCTGCCTCAGAAAGGCTGAGTTTGTGGCAGGCTGGCTGCTGCTTGGTCCTCGGTGCCAAACAAGTTGTGGGGAATGCTGTGAAAGCAGTGGGGAGGGTGTGCGGTGCTGGTGATGACAATAAACAGAGCAGCCTGTGGAGGAGCTGCTCTCCTCCCCTGCCCCACAAGGGAGCCCAGATCCGTGCAGGGGAAACACCTTCCGGGGATCCTCGGTCAGGCAGAACAGGAGTGCCCATTGCTGTTGCAAGTGCTGGAGCTGAAATGTGAGAAAGTCCCACTCTGAGGAGCAGGACAGACTTCTGGTCTGAAGTCCTGAGCCAGAACTGTGGAACTTTCCACCAGCATTGAGAGCTAATTCCCAAAGCTCAGCATATTCAAAGCCTGAATTCAAAACTCATCTTTTCCATGAGTATTTTTTTTTCTTTCTCACAAGCTCACAATGGATAAAAATATAATCTTAAGAACTAATCCAGTTAAGCTTTTTCTTGCCGGCTGAGAAGAGAGGGAGACAGGAGGAACAATGAGCACTTTGTTTCTGTTTTGCAATATCTGGTCAGTGGTCAGATACAACAGAGGTAAAGGAGTCACATAATCACAGATCATTTGGAGCTGGACGTGCTGCATTACAGGTCTGGAGGGGAGAGAACCAGCACAAAGCTGTGTGGGCATGGTGACTTAAAAGACTGAAGAAGACAAATCTTCTTTTTCAGGCTCATCTATAAATCAATTACCATTTGTTCCTTATTAATAATTTAGCTGCCAAGAACGTGCTTATTGCTTTAGAAGAGGGGGAAAAATACAGACTGTCCCTGTACTGAGGAGCTGGCAGGCTCAAAGATGCAAGGCAGCACTCCTGGGAATATCCAGGGAAAACTGTAACCACAGGCTGTATTAATTACTTCAATAATTTTGCACTATCTGCTCCCTGCAAACCTTTTTGTCTGCTTGCATCGTGTTGATCCTGGTGGGTGCTCTCAGTTTCATCAGCCTTCCCTAGGAAACGAGATGGTGAAGGATCATCCTTCCACCTCTTCAGGGCTGGATGGAATTTCTGCACCACTGTAGTGCTGAAAGCTGCCAAAAGCAGGGAGAGGGGCCCGAGTGGGAGGGAAGGAGAAGCCAAAGGGAAGCATGTGGGGGATGTCCAGCCTGGACATGGAGTTTGGGACAAGCTGCTGTTGGTATGAGCTCTCAAGTGTGTTACAAAAGAGGGTTGGAGTGCCTTGAGGACAAAGTTTTGAACTTAATACCTCTGAGAAGATACGGGACAGTGTGAGAGAGGAGGGTGATTGATGGGTCAGAGTGATAATTTTAGCAGCTGTGTTTTCTGATGGGTTGGAGGAACAAGATATTTATCTGATGTGCCAGAGAGGAGGAAGAGATCAGTTGGGATGACATAAGGACAGGCAAGTTGTTTTGATTGCTAAAAGGAAGAAGAAGGGGTAGGTCTTCACTTGCTTCAGAGGTCTGGATTTTTGTTTTGTTTTGTTTTGCTTTGCACAAGAGAAAGTGTCAAACAGAAAATGGCTGGGAAGGCTGCTAGGGGTGGTCTGGAGCAGTGGGTCTGATGGTGAGTAGTTTCTAGAGTAAGGTTTGATGCAGCAAGTCTGTGCCAGGATGGGGCTGAACCTGGGGGTTCTGGCTGCAGGTGCAGGCAGTGGCTTTGCCATTCCCCCAGCAGTGCTGGGGCAGCACAGAGAGACACAGTACAGGTGAGGTGCAGAATCTGAGAATAACAGAAAGGTTTGGCTGGGGAGGGACCTTAAATCCCACCCCATTCCACCCCTGCCAAGGGCAGGGACACCTTCCCCTATCCCAGGCTGCTCCAAGCTCTGTCCTGCCTCGCCTTGGACACTTCCAGGGATCCAGGGGCAGCCACAGCTTCTCTGGGCACCTGTACCAGGGCCTCCCCACCTTCACAGGCAGGAATTCCTTCCTTATGCTGACTCCAACTCTCCCCTCTGCCAGTTTCACCCGTTAAGGCATGGCACAGAGCTTGAGCTCAGGTGCTCAGGGGTGTTGGAATGCAGAGCATGGAGCTGCCAGTGCTGTCCTCTGAGGCAGAGCCCCTGGCACAGCCCTTGGCATGGATTTGAGTGCTGCTTTGGGATCAGCTGGCACCTTGGGCACTGCAGTGTCCTTGCCCTGGCAGCAGCTAGGAGCGACTGCAGCAAGTTCATATGGGGGAAGGATGTTGTCTGCAGAGTTGGAGGTTTGGGGATGGGATAAGGAAAGCAGAGAGGGGTTGGACTTGCTGGTGTTTCGTGTCTCATTGAGAGGGGGAGTTGGATCCTGTTACAAACAGAGCAGACTCTTAGTAAATAGGCTGAGTGCTGTGAGGGGGAGGGTGGTTGGTCATTGCCTCTGTGTATTTTAGAGCAATCACATTTGTTTCACGGAGTTGTTTTTTTGAGGATGGAGTGGGTGTGTGGACCAAAGGCTTAGTCACGAGGGGAGGGGAAAGAAAACTGTCTTGACTTGTGAAGTCAAATATTTGTGACTTATCCCATTGTTTCCCTATCTTTGTGTAGTTTCTGTCCGTGCTCACGTGCTGTGGGAGCGAGCAGTGCTGCTCGACCTGTGCTTGCCCATTATTCCCCTTTGGAGCATCCAGGTGTTCCCAGAGGACTCCTGCTCGTTTGCACGCTTGATCTGTGCAGTGTCCTTCACTCACAGCCCAGTCAGGGTTTAGGGAAGATGTAGGTAGTGAGACATCTCCCATCAACAGAACCTGGAGGGTGCTTAAAACCCTGTGGATGATTCAGTGGAAAGCCCTGTGTCCTCTGAGTCACTGCTGACCCAGGCACCCAGCAAGTGCATTTTGCTGCTCCAGAGGAGACAGAAAAAGGCCATAATTAAGCCTTACCCCTCTGTGCCTCATCGTGTTGGCTTAGGGAGCTGGGTGGTGTTCCTGGGTCTCCTGTCTGCATTTCATCTGCACAGTGATTATGGCTTGCTCAGAAGTTCTCCCAGAGCTTTGATTTGGAGCGAGCGGTGGTGGTCTCAGGGTGCCATCAAAGTGCTGGGATGTTGCTCTTGGCTGTCACACAGGGTTTTGGTGTCCCTCTCATCCTGGCAGCACCACAGAGATGGACAGATCTATTTGTGCACTCGTGGAATGCTGAAAACACTGAAGGATTTGAAAGAACTGGAAATTCTTTTGTCTTCTCTGGATTCCCATTCAGGGCACAGCAGAGGGTGTTGGGCTGCTGCTGCAGGACAGGAGGGGTCTCTCCTGTGGCTTCCAAGAACTAAGGAACACTTTATCTGGCATTATTGGCCAGGAAAGTGTGGGGGCTGTGTGGGGCAGAGAGGAGGAGAGCATTCCCAAACAGCGTTCCCTGCCCCTCTGGAGTGTGCCAGGAGCACAGCCCAGCCCAGCCCACCTCCTGCGTGCCTGGCACCAGCCAAGAGGGGCCAGAAAGGAAATGAGGAAGAACAACATCCCTTGTTTCTGGAATTCTGCTGGCTGTTGTCCATCATTTGTGGCTGTCCCCCCAGAGCAGCTGCCAGGTGCTTGTCCCCCCGTGTCACCTTGGCCTTCCAGTGGTTGACAGAGGACAGTGTGAGGTTGGCATGAAAATGAAAAGCAGCTTTAAAATGTGCCCTGGCTTTTTCAAGTACAAACTAATATTTGCCTGTGAGTCTGCTTCCCTCCTCATTCCCTCTCCTTGGCAAGCTCCAGATCTGGTTTAAGCTCAATGTTTAAGCATTTATCCAATGAGGTTCCCAGGGCGTGCATATCAAATATTCTTTGGAGTTTGGAGGGCAGAAGGGGGAGCTGACAACAGGAAAGGTACCTGAAATGGCTCTCTGTTCCTTAAATGTGGGCTTGGATGCAGTTGATATTTTCAGCTGCTCGTAATGGACACCTCATGGAAAACTTTTGAAAAACATCTCATTTGGGAACAGTTCTGTGTCCTGTGGTGGTTGAAAGGTGACCTGTTTTCATGCTGGGGTTTTTTCTGGACTGTTCTTTAATCACTTCTTGCCTCAAGCTTTTATTACTACTGACATTTACATGAAAATAAGATATTTGTTTATGTTGATTTTAGCCACTTGCTTTTTCCTGCTGCATTTTCTGTCACCCCAGCTGGATTTCCAGGGAGCAGTAGCAATGATGAAACCCTCCCAGGAAGGGCCCTGTGCACGCACAGGCTGGAGATCCTGTTTGGGTGATAAGAGTGACTTAGCGTGAGCCTGGTGCTTTGGAGAGCTCTTATTCATGGAGCTGCTCTCCCACACATCCTGCATTAGTCAGAGCTCAGCTTTGGAGCTAGACAGCCTGCTCCAGGAGCACCAGGGCAGGCAAGAGTGGAGGACAGAGGGAAGTGGTGCATCCAGACAGCAGCACCGGGGAAAAATCACATTTTTGGCAAGCAGAGAATTCCTTGTGTCTTGCAGCGTGAGGAAGATAAGATACTCTTCCCCCTCCTTTTCTCAAAAGTTTTTCAGTTTTTTTAAAACGTAATCTGTAATTTAGGGAGGCAGAATTTGGCTTCCATGAATAAGATAATTATCTTGGCTGGAGGGAGTGACTTCTGCTGCAAGTGGCAGCCTGAAAACAGCCCTTGCCCCTGCTCTGGAGAGTCACAGGAAGAAAGGAACCTTTCAGGTAGGCCCCATACACAGCTTCCTTTTTGCTGCTGAGAGTTTGAGGTGGGGGAAAAAAATACTTCAGCTGAAGCTTCTTCCACCTCTCTGATCCCAAGAATGCTTTTTTCTTACTGTAAGAATAGATCAGAGTAATAACCCCAAAAGCAGCAGCACCTCCTGTCTGCCCTCAGCCTACTCAGAGGTGTTGTAAAAGCTGAGAATGGGACAGAGGAGTTTCCAAAGTGCTTCCTCCGAACTCACCCGGGCTCTGATTTCACTGGTGATTACAGACAGAAATTCAATATGAACTCGTGTGAGCTTTTCATGAGCTGCTCCATCTGAAACCTGCTCCCCAAAGAAATCCCATTCTTTTGGGCTGGATTTTGGAGCTGGATGTCTCCTGCATGGCTGGTGACTCACAACAGAGCAACTCAGAGCTGTAAAATTAACAGAGCCTTCTTCCAGTACCCTTTTCACCTCAGCACACACCTTGTGTTAACTCCTGGTGGAAACCCCGGGGTTTGTTTGGGTCGCTCTGTGTCATCGGCATTAGGGGGAAGCCTGTGGGAATGGCTCTGGGATGAAGCACATGGGAAGTGATTCACCCACAACTGATTCACTGCCATGCTGGAGCTGGGAAAGCTCCTTTGGAATACAGAGCTGGGTGAATAATTCCTTGGGAAAAGGGGAGAGGCTCTAAGGAACCCAGAATGTTTTTTGTAAGCAAACTGGGTTTTATTTAAAGGAGACCAGGTCCCCTGACGTGTGGGATGGATCCCAAAGGACATCCCTGCCGAGGGGCTGGGGAGGAGGCTGCAGGAAGTTTGTGGGACCAGGTCCCCTTGTTTGTGGTGTGCTGTTAATTGCTACTGGTTGTGCAAATAATTACACGTGTGAGTGGCTGCTAACCCAGCTTGAAAGGCAATAGAACCCAGAGGCAGTGGGATTAAGGGAAGACTTAAAAGGCCTCTGTAATTCCAGCAGAGCATTGATCTCTGCCTTAAGTTGCTTTTGAAAACGGGAGATGGGCACTCTGGAAAATTTCACCCTGGATCTCATTATCCATGCGGGGGAGGTCCAAACACAGATGGGCAAACCTGCAAATAGCTGCTTTTCAAATTACAGGAAAAGCAGCAGCATTTTCACTGTATAATAAAGAAAATAACAGCAACGAACCTCGAGTAGCCTCAAACTATTCCAAACAAGATAATTGGAGACTGGAGCACAATGTATTTTTAGCTATATCTGCTATAAAGTAAACATGTTCTTTGTCCAGGACCACCAGAAATGTTTCCATAAGAAATGTTGGCTTTGTCCCAGCTTGATAGCATGCACAAACATTTGTCTGAGGAGCCAGTTCTGACTCTGGTATTTATATGGAGGTTCTGCTGAAGGCACTGGGAATTGTATATATTGTGAAGGGGAGGCCAAGGTCTTAAAACTGTCATTTTTCCACTCCCTCGGATAATCCCTTTTGCTTTTGTTAGCACATGCATATTTGGGGCAGCAGTTCTTGGTGTGAGGCTTCTGTGCAATCACTGTGCAGCACATGAGTTTCTTTTTCCTTTCTTTCCTGGGTTCCCTTGCACTGGTTTATCTGGATTATATCAACAGCTGATGCTGATTTGCAGAACTCTCTTGATTTCAGTGAAAACAGGAGCATTTTTCCCCCTACAGCATCAAGAAGATGCACATAGAAACTAGATATTAAATGTAAATCAGTGTAAGTACCATGGAGGCTGACAGAATAACTGAGTTTTACAGGAGCTTTTTTTGCCTTTTTCTTCTTTTTGATTGCCATGTGCTCCAGTAATTCAGTCTCCCTTGAAATGCTTTTGTTTTGGATGCACTCTGGGTTGTGGAGGGTTGTCTGAATTTCCTTGGCATTTCCATCCATCCCTTTTTTCCTCCTGAAAGTGCCCTGCCCATCCAAGCCCCCGGCCCCATCAGGATGCCTGGAGTCTCCTGGGACAGAGGAAGTTGCTGCTTTGCTTGGATGAAAGTGTGTTGGGTTTTAGATTTCAGCTTTGGAGTTAAATACAGGATTCTGGGAAGAAATGATGAGCTCTGATAAATGACTTTTCAAAAAGGCACGTTCAGAAACCTCTCCTGTGTCCACTCCCTGCACCCTTAAGGCTCAAGCACAAATAAATTTCAATGAATCTGACACAGATTTGGGCCAGTAAACTTTGCTGAAATAAATGAAAGGACCAGAACTGCTTAGAAAAACTGGGTTTCCCATTTAGAGGTACCAGGGATGCAATACCTTCAGAAACACAGCCTCAAATTCAAGTTCTACCCCTTATTTTCTATGGAGAGAAAGGCAGAAATATTGGAATGTATGTTTGGAAGTGGGTTTGTGGTTAAGCCTTATTATATTCTGGATATAGGATATAGAATATAGGATATTCTGTCCTGTCTGGGGTAGGAGATGTGTGCTTGGGTCTCTGGGGTATCTGATTTGTTTGCTGTGCTCCTGGCTGTCAGGAAAAGAAGGAGCTGAAAGAAATGGAGGGGCATAAAATTACAAAATGGCTAAAAATAGAGGAGAGGGAGCTGGGTTTGGTAGCCACCAACCAATATCCTGTAGCTGGGGCAGAAATGGAAGGGGTGTAAATGACAGAGATCAGTAAAAACTACAGGAGAAAAAATAGTCGCTGATAGATGAGAAAATGAGATCTCTCCATAGCTTTAAAGAAATCTGAATTAAACTGGCAGTGGAAGGGGGACAAGGCTCTGTGGATCCAGGAGCAGCAACAATGGGCAGAGAGTTTATGGTAAACCAATAAAATGTACTTATGTCTGAATGTGAAATTAGACTCTGAAAAATACGGTCTCAAGGCACCTGCTAAAGAGCTTACTGGAATCTTAATAAATGACTCATGCTGTCATAATCTGATCCTGACATCAACTCCCAGGGCTGGAGTTCTTCAGCTCTGGAGAGGGGGAAGGGGAGGCTGCAAAGACTGGGATGGAAATAGGCAGGTAAAAAAACATTTACACCAAGAGATATTGGTAATTTTTGCTATTACCAGCTCCTGTCAAACCCAGAACAAATGAGACTTGGGCAGAGGAATTCTGCAGCACCAGAAGAAAACGTGAATTTCTCTTTACCTGATGCTGTGGGCTGTTTTATAAAGGATGTGTGGTTTCCTTCCACATCCAAAAGAGGATTTTAGTGGGAAGAAAAAAGCAGATGAGAGAGTTACCAGCACAAAATAGGGGTGATCATGGTTAGTACTGAGAGAGAGAGATTCATTCTTCTCTCCTGGTCTTGGCTCTGCCACAAACTTCTCTTTTGCTTTGGGAAAATCCCTTAACTCCATTCATTTCAAGGCTATAAAAACTTTCTCTCTCCATAGACATATGTTGAAAATTGCACATTTATTAATTATTTTAATCTTCTATAAATTTGAAACAGGAGTGTTGATTATTAGTTTCCTCTCTGGCAGCACATTGCAAACCTCAGCTTGACACAGGGAACTTCTTTTTCCAGACCCTGAATGACAGCCCTGTTAAAAGTGCCCCAGAAATTGGAAAATTCAGCAATGCTGAGCAAATTGAGGGGAAAGAGATGGCAAAGGATCAGCTCTGGAGTTACAAATGTGCTGCGTGGGTCATTTTTTTATTCCCTCTTGTTGATTTGGCCACTGTTGAGGGAAAGTTGAGATTTTATCCAAGTGCTCAGTGGAGCCCTGTGGATATTACAGAGCTCTGCACACAACAGCCAGATTCTGCTACAAGAAAAAATGCTAATTTCCCTGCTGTAGCCCAGATGCAGGGCCAGTAAGGAGCTACTTATCATGTTTTGTGTTCAGGAGGAAATCACAGCCTGTGGCCACAGCTCTTGGTGAATTTTAGAGCAACTGGCAACTTATTAGTCATGGGTTTCAAAACCAGCTCCTGCTCGTGGTTTTTAATATGAATAATTTCAGTTTTTCTTCCTGATGGTTTTTCTTTTTTTCTGTCTCCATTTTTGCACATGTTGGTGTTACTGGATACTTGAGTTCTTCGGGCATTTTGCTCTCTTGCAAGATTAATGACAGGAATATAAAACTGATGGGGGACGGATTGGATCTCTAGTAGAGTAAATCCGAATTTTTCCAACCTGGGCAAAACTATTTGATTGCTTAGATCACTTTTCTTAATTTGCACTCCTGGTTTTTCACCCCTGATTTCAGCTTTGCTTTTAAAGCAGGAGAATGGGTGCAAGGAAGGGTTTCAGTAGCCAGTCTAAAGATAGCTGCAAAATGGTGAAAGAGGAAACAAATAAAATGACCAAAATCTCTCAGAACGTGGGGTAGGTTTTTTGTCTTTCGCAATCCAGGATCTTACAAGTTAAATACAGTTAAAAAAAGCAACCACAACACAAACCCAACAGAAAAACCCCAACAACAACAAACCCCAAACAAGCAGAAAAACCCCAATCAGGCCTGGAAATCAAATTCAGGTTGTGCAATGTTCTCCTGTTAATTCTGACAGATTGTTTAAAAATGAAGCCTCAGTGTTTCTGTCATTTTTTTCCCTCCCCTCTCTGGTTTTGCCATTAAAGCCTCACCATTGCCCTTTGCTCTTTGAGCAGCTTTTGGCCTTGGAGAGGCAGCTTGGTGTGGTGAATTTCCCTAGGAAATGGCTTTTGAGGATGGATCCATCCTAAAGGTGCTCAGCCTGAGGGGTTTTTGGTTCTCAAGGACTCCATGCAGTATAGGAAGACTTGGATGACAAAGCATAAATTATGCTGGTTTTTTTAGAGAACAATCCAGTACTAAATTTTGGGCAAAAAGTATTGGTGATTTCCAAAGCAATCCTGTTAAATAATGTGGAATAATGAATGTATCATGGCAGTTGTACAGGGAGAGCTGCTCAGCCCAGGCTGGTTCAAGGAAAGGGAAAAGGGAGGAACAATTCAGCGTCCTGAGGGAAATTTGGGGTTAGATTCTGCTAATTGTGATGAAGTCTGAGTGTGCTGAGCTCTGGGATGGTTTGTGATCAGCCTTTGGGATCAGCCCATGCTTCAGAACAGGACAGGAGAGGGAAGAAGTTGTGTGTGTCCTGGAGATCATTATGGGATGGCTCTGCACATGGGACATGTGCTGGGGTCACCCCCAGGGCTGCCCTGGGCAGAGCAGTGTTGGCTCCTCTCACCTCCTGTCCCACCTCAGCCACACCAGGAGTTTGTTCCCTGGGAGAAAATATTCCTTGAGGGCTGAGGAAAATGCTCCTGCAGGGTTGGGGCAGGACAGGGTTAGGGTTGGGATGTGTTCCCAAGGACATGCAGACAATGCTGGTTTGTCCCAGATCCCTCTCTAGGGAGCCTGAGGAGAGATTTCCCAACCAGAAAAACCCAAGGAACCCCCGGGGCTTTGGGGAAATATCATTCCTTTTACCTTATCTCCTATGGAGGGGAGAGGGGGAGGTTGCTGGATTTGAAAATAAACCAGATGGCTCTGTCATTGTAAAAAGTCTCTTTAGATAAGAGTGCAGAGAATCCCATCTCTCTCTGGCATGGGGGCAGGAAGAGCCTTTCCACCCCAGGGATTGGGAAGTTTGCTGTTGGGGAATGCAGGGAGAGCCCCATCCTTGGGAATAACCCCAAAGTCAAACATTTTGGGTTAGTGCCCCACCTCAGCTGCTCAGCCCAAACCCACGATGCCCATGTGCTGCTGGAGACTGGGAGCAGGAATAAAACTTCCCACAGCTGGGATACTTGGAATATTCTCTGAGTCTTCTCTTTTCTCTTTTTTCCTCACTTGGATACAAGACATGCTGCCAAGCAGGCAAAGATGAGGGGGATGGAGAAGCATTCTTGGTTTATTCCTTGTCTCATCTCTTCTTGCTAAATTCAGTGAATATTTTCATATGTATTTTTTAAAAGTTTTTCCAGCCTGATTAGTTTTGAGGTCACATCACTCCAGTTGTGGCTCCAACGAAATGAACAGCAGAATTCCCATGTTCCCCAGAAGCTCAGGTCTAGCCACTGGCACTCTCCTTGGGAATATTCCCCAGTTTTGGCTGGAATCAGTTGTGTTTTGCCTTCCCTGTTGTTGTAGCAGTGTTTGCAAAGGTGTGTGTGGTACCAAGCTCTGCCAGGGGAGCTTTTGGGAAAACTCTCTTAGGGCAGCCAAGATGAGCCCAACCTCTTTGGGATAATTGTTTGTGTGTTTTGCTTTGGGTTTGCTTTGTTTTTCTAACTCTGCTGCCAACACAAAGAACCAGGGGAAATAATTTGGAGTAAAATTTCAATTTTCTTTATTTTTCTCTCTCTTTGACAAATTAAAATAGAGAAATATTTCATTTCAGCAAAGCCCTGAAGTGTTTCATTTGGGTCATTAGGAAAAGCAAGGGAAATGAAGGGTTAGACTTCAAAGGAAGTGCCTGGGGGCAGCTCCCATTCATCCAGGGTGGAGGAGACCCTGCTCCAGCTTTTTCCTCTGCTGGAGAGGAGTTGAAAACGTCCCTGTTTCCTGAGAAGGTTTGCTCAGAAGAGGCTGTTCTGTGGTGAGGATGGGATTAGGTGAAAAATGAGCTGGAGGAGACGCAGGGTAGATGTAAAAATAAAAATAAGCAATGCTGTAAAAACTATTTATTTGCTTTCAAGCTGCAACTTGGAAAATGAAACTGGAAGTCTTGGTTGTTTGTAAGGTTCCTGAACTTTCTATATACATAGTAGATAAATTTACATAAATGGTATCTATACTGCTTTTGGAGGGAAATCCTTGCCCTGAAGACAGGCACCAGCAGTGGCCTGGCAGCACCAGGTGTTGGTGACCGTGCCAGGCGTTGGTGACCATGCCAGGTGTTTGTTGGTGACCGTGCCGGGTGTTTGTTGGTGACCGTGCCAGGTGTTTGTTGGTGACCGTGCCGGGTGTTTGTTGGTGACAGTGCCAGGTGTTGGTGACAGTAGCAGGTGTTGGTGACAGTGCCAGGTGTTTGTTGGTGACAGTGCCAGGTGTTTGTTGGTGACCGTGCCGGGTGTTTGTTGGTGACCGTGCCGGGTGTTTGTTGGTGACAGTGCCAGGTGTTGGTGACCGTGCCGGGTGTTTGTTGGTGACAGTGCCAGGTGTTGGTGACAGTGCCAGGTGTTTGTTGGTGACCGTGCCGGGTGTTTGTTGGTGACAGTGCCGGGTGTTTGTTGGTGACAGTGCCAGGTGTTGGTGACCGTGCCGGCTGTTTGTTGGTGACAGTGCCGGGTGTTTGTTGGTGACAGTGCCAGGTGTTGGTGACCGTGCCGGGTGTTTGTTGGTGACCGTGCCGGGCTAGAACCGTCCCTGTGTTAACTCCAGGCTCAGCACTGTCCCCGTGCTCCTCTGCAGGTCCCTGGATGGGCGGCTGCAGGTGTCCCACAGGAAGGGCCTCCCCCACGTCATCTACTGCCGCCTGTGGCGCTGGCCCGACCTGCACAGCCACCACGAGCTGCGCGCCATGGAGATGTGCGAGTTCGCCTTCAACATGAAGAAGGACGAAGTCTGCGTCAACCCCTACCACTACCAGAGAGTGGAGACCCCAGGTACCCACAGCCCTGCCCTCTCCAGCCTCTCCTGCAGCAGGAGGCACCTCCCAGGGCATTCCCTGCAGATCCCTGCCTGTCTTCTGCCTCTCCTGCAACAGGAGCCATCTCCCAGGGCATTCCCAGGAGATCCCTGCCCTCCCCAGCCTCTCCTGCAGCAGGAGGCACCTCCGAGGGCATTTCCAGGCACAGTGGGTCTGTTGTTGGTGATAATCCCTTACGTTATGGGGTAAGATAATTTATGAACCTGCACTCAGGGGGAAAATATTGTTGAGAATCGATGAAATCCAAGTGAGCAGGTTCCAGGTTCCCAGTGTGGTATTACATGCATATAACTCACAGAAGGAACCATAGCAGTGTCCTGTGCATCCCTCACTGCTGGGGTTAAATTCAGGATAAACTGTTGAGCTGGGTCTAAGAACAGCTCCCAGCTTCCTGTTCTGAAGTCTCCTCCTGCCTCTGGAAGAGCCTTTGATCTGGAGCTGCAGGAGCTTCTTCTGCGTGTCAGCACAGATCTGCAGAGCCAGGCAGGATGTTTATGCTAATCCCACCTGCCTGCTCCATCCTATGGCAAACTCATTCCTTGGGAACCATGGGGTGCAGCACCTCTTAAATGGTGCTTCAAGCAGAGCTGAAAGGGGGCAGAGACACCAGATGTGCTCAGATAAACTCTACCCCATTCCCAGCTGGGAATAAACAGCATCCTCACCTGCTGCTGTTATTCCAGAGGCAAACATCAAATCCTGTCCCTTAACGAGCCCCTGTCTTTAAAGCTGTCACTCCAAACTGGTTTCTCCTTGTTTCCTGCTGTTTCACTCACTTCATTTCACAGCTATTCCCTGTTTTCCCTCCCCAGTGCTGCCTCCGGTGCTGGTGCCTCGGCACACGGAGATTCCAGCCGAGTTCCCGCCCCTGGATGACTACAGCCACTCCATCCCAGAGAACACTAACTTCCCTGCAGGTATCGAGCCCCAGAGCAACTACATTCCAGGTACCTTGTGTCTTCCATCCAGGGAGCAGAGGGAAGGGTCAGAGAACACAGGGAATCCTGCCTGGGCATCTCAAACTGGCAATCTTCCTTTCCATCGTTCCTCTGGAGCTGCAGAAATAGCTGGGAATTGAAAATGTGGGCACTCAACATGTTCGTGGCTTTGTTTTGTTAGGTTTAAACTCACCTCTTCATTCAGTTTACTGTGAAACCTAAACTGGATGTTCCCTTACCAGGTTGAGATTTGAATGAAATTCAGCCATTTTGAGTAGAACTCTCCAAATTTCTGATGGAATTGAGCTCTTCTATTTATGTATCTATTTTACAAGCAATTTACACCTTATTTGCATGGACAAGTTATGCAGCTGCACTCCAGGAGAGGAGAAATATGTGGACAGAAAACTGCCTCCATGGCTTAAAGTTTCATGGGACTGAAAATCCGGATTTTTTTGCTTTCCCCCTCCTCTGTTATTCACAAATATGGATATCACCCTGGCTGTGCTGGCTCCTCCTTCCAGCAGCTTGAGAAAGAAAAGTAATAAAAAAGAATTTGAGCTCCTTGTGAATGACAGAGTGAATGTTTTTGGTGCCTAAAATCTAGACTTTTCAGTTGCACTGACAGCGTGATGGTTTTGTGCCTCCAGAGACCCCTCCTCCAGGCTATTTGAGTGAGGATGGAGAAACCAGTGACCACCAGATGAACCCCAGCATGGATGCAGGTGAGTCACCTTTGGGGTTTTAATTTAGTGGCTGTGTCCCAAGGGAAGTTGAATGTCCAGGTTTTCTCTCATTGCCACAAAAAGAAGTAGCCAGGTTTGGAATGAGGCTACCTAATTGAGGTTCAAATAATCCATATATTATGTTCAAATAGCCCATACTAATGTTCAGATATCATAGACCTCCCTCATTATAAAAAAAAAAAAAAAAGAAACCAGCTCAGAACAGTGTGAAAGGAAAAGTGAAAATGGGCTGCTCCACCTGTCTGCATCCATGGGACATCAAGTGCAGATATTGAAAATATAGGCCCAGAATTTATGGCAAATTTACATGATTGAGGATAAAATTCTGACAGCTTTTTGGTCAGATCTGTGTAACCTGATCCAATACTCCATTGTCACAAAGCCAGCAGGATTGGGGATGTAAAGTGTTACGGTTTTAATTTTATTTTGTCTGGCAATGTGCATCCAAGCTCTTCAATGCCCAGCTAACTGGATTTGTCAGGATGATACCTGAAAGTAAAACAGCCAAGTGCTGCTCAGTGTGGAAAATTAATGGGTTAAACTTGAGTGAATTCCCTGTGAAGGGGCAGCAAGTTGATATTTGAAAGCTCCTCTAAGGAGTAAGGGACATCAGAGAAGCTGCAGTGTCAGAAATGAGCCTGCAGTGAGCAGTGGGCTGTCCCTCCAACAAGCCTGGGCAGCACTGCAGATCCTGTGAATCTTTTTCCTGGTGCAAATTACAGAGCAATAATTATCCCATCTTGATTTTCAGGTTCTCCAAACTTATCACCAAACCCCATGTCTCCAGCACACAACAACCTGGGTAAGCACATGATCTTGGGAGCTGCCTGTAATTACAGTAAAGAGGGTGACATTTGAATGATGCTGTTGAGGTTGTGCACTTTTTGCAATATTCCAATGGTTTTAATCTGCCAGAGGGCAGCTTTGGATTGGATGTGAGCAGGGAATTGTTCCCTGGGAGGGTAGGCAGGGGCTGGGCTGGAATTCCTAGAGAAGCTGTGGCTGCCCCTGGATCCCTGGAAGTGTCCAAGGCCAGGCTGGAGCACCCTGGGATGGGGAAGGTGTCCCTGGCATGGCAGGGGCTGGAACTGGATGAAATTTAAGGTCCCTTTTAATCCAGCTCATCCTGGAATTCTGTGATTCTGTGTGACTGGGCACGGTCTGAGCAGAGAGAAGTGGAGGAGATTGGGTGGTGTGGGGTTGGAGAGCCAAATAACCAGGGAATGTGCAGGAATGCTGGGGAATGGAGAGGTCATGGACAGCATTCCTGGAGCAGCAGAGGTGTTTGTGGTGGGGGAGATCACAGAGCAGGGGAGGATTGATCTGGCTCACCCCAGCTGCTTTTCCTCACCCAAACTCAAGTCACTCTGCAGTCTGGAGTTGTTTTTCTCCCCCAGCTCCATCCTGGGCACAGGGAGCACATTCCAGCCCCAAGGGCTCTGTCAGACCATGGCTGGCACTGACTCATCCCACACCTGTGACAGCAAACAGGGCTGGCATGGCAGGGGCTGGAACTGGCTGAACCTCTGAGACACCACGAGAGCTTTTGTGGCTCTCTCTGCACCTCTGTTATCTCAAAAGTTCCACCCTTTCTTTTCATTCTGATCTCCATCACTCTGAGCTCCTGCCCTGTTTGGAATTGCTGTGCCATAAAAATCCCTCCCAGCTCTGCCTGGCTGCAGGATCAGCTCCCCAACTGTTCATTAAGGCAGCAGACAGAGCCCACTTGAGACTGCTCTGGAACAGCCATGGCCATAAAGTTTACATATGCTTTTAATCCTGGCACGCAGGGCTTTGTCACTGCTCCAAAATTTGTCAGTCATTGGCTGACTTTTGGATATCTTGGGGCTGTTGAATAGAGGATTTCTTTCCCCCCCCCCCCTTTTTTTTTAATATTGCATTGGTGAAACAAAACTTCTATTTCTTTAACTGCTACGGCCCAAGAAGAGAATGCATGACTGTTCTTTCTTTATTTAATTTTTCCATTTTTCCCAGTGTGCTGCCTGGGAGCTGATGAGATTTTCTTGCAATTTTTCCTGCAGTTTTACCTTCTTTTATTTTTTTTCAACCTAAAAATAAAAAGCCAGTTCCATCTAACAAACTCAGCCTAGCAAGCGGTATCTGCCTCACATAAGGCAAAAAGGAGTTCCTAGGAAACAGACCCCCATATCCTTCCTGACAGGGACACTGGTTGTTAACTCATCAGATGTCTCAGGTGCTGTCTGGGGACAAAAAGAAGGAGCAGGTGAAGCTGGTAAAGCATGAGGAATCTCTTTGTAGTCTGAGGAGCAGACAGCAGAGAAGCAGTTTAATTTACCAGCATTAAAAAACGCCTTTGAATTCTTGCAAACCATATTTATTGCTCTCAGGCAAGAGCTTCCACAAATGAAGAACTTCTTGTTGCTTTTAATTTTATTGTAAGTTTTTGCCTTTGAGGAAGCTACGAAATAATAAATGAAAGAGCAGCTGAACCACACTTAGAAGTGTCCAAGGGCAAAATTGTCATCACATGAGTGTTGTAAACGGTTTATCTGCAGCAAGGAGCTGCTCTCAGGGAAATCAGACCTTCAGCCTGATGGTCAGAGCCCAGGAAGGAGCTGTTGGTTACCTGCAGCACTCCTGTAATTCCTGGAGAAGCAAACTCCACTGTCCAGGGCTGGACTTTGCTCTGCAGGAGTCTAATGAGGCTTTTTGTGTGTGTTTGTGGAGAAAATGGAACAGAAATCCAAACCCCACAGCAGTGTGTGTAAGGAGGGAGTTTCTCAGCTCTGGAGCGGGGGGGGGCGTTTCCAGCTTTGCCATGAAGGAAATGATGTCCCAGGATTGCTTTGTTTGTTTGAGCAGAACTACCTGAAGCTTTTAAGACAGTTCACTTTTTGTAAACTGAACTTTGGACTTAAATCCCATGGCCATATTCCAGGGAGTTCCAGAGGCAATAAAGCAGCAGCAGGCAAACCACGTGTGACAGCAGGGCAGGGTTACCTCGAGGAGCAGGGCAGGTTTTCCATGTCAGGCTGAAATGTGGGATGGAAGGAGCTCAGGGAATTCCATCTTTCCATTCCCAGGCACAAAAGCCTTGCAAGGTAACGTATTGGGTTTTTTGTTTTTTTTTTTTTAAATTCTCCTTTCAGTTTGTGTGTTGGAGTTGGAAGTGTTTGAGTTTTGATTCCAAATTAGAGTTGTCAAGTTTTCAGTTGTCAAACATAAGCTTTAAGTGGAAGTCACAGATATGCAAGGATCTCTCCCCATTGCTGAAACATGAACTGAGGGAAACACTGAAAACAAAAAGAAAGGAGAGTTGCCAGCATTCTGTGGGCATTGGGAATGAAGTCAGGGAATTGAGGCTGGCTGGGGAGCAGCCCTGTGGTCACACACTCATTGTTGTTGCGAGGGGCCGTCCCTCGGAGCACAGGAAATCCATTGTCAGGGATTGCTCCACTGAAGGACTTGACGCAGGAGCTGTCAGAGGAATGAGCACATGGCCCTTGGTGACATCCACATCCCTCTGTCCCCTGTCCCAGGGCACAGCCAGCCCTTCCCTGGGTGCAGAGGAAGGGAGCACCTCCTCCTTTCCAGGGTGGGAGTTGGGATTGGTACAGTTGGAACGTCTCTCAGCGAGCTGTGAGCCACGCTGGGATCAGACACATTCCCTGAAACGAGGGTGACAGCTTCCCTGTGCCCAGAGCGGGGAGCAGAGCAGGCAGCAGATTTTCCCCAGGACTTTGATCTGGCAGGGAGAATGCAGGACTGGGACCATCCCAGGACTCAGAGGACACTGCTGACAGCAAAGCTATTTCTGAGTCAAGGCTGAAATTGTGCAGAGATGGTTCAGGCAGGATTTGCCTGGGTTTCATGTATCCTGTTTTATTGATTGTGTACCCCCACAGGGTTCTTTGGCTCTAGCAGAGCTGCATTCTCTCCTTTTCCCCAAACACTGAAGCCATAAATTGAAAATGAATATTTAGGACAGCTCTAACACAAGAGGGAACTTGCCCATCCCACAACAGCTTAAGCTGAAGTTTAAAACTACAAATCACAGGAGAAAGCAGCATCATTAAAAACTGGGTTGCAGTTTTTAGAGGCAAGCTTTTCCTCAAACCAGGATTTGTTGGTTTATGTCTTTCCTTAAGCTGCAGATAAGTGAGAAATAAAATGTCTGTACATCTTTCAGTGAGGAATCCACAGTTCCCTTGAGCCCCAGCCAGGTGGAGGTGGTTTCTGAAGGGAAGGACCACAAAACCATGGAGAGGTTTCAGTGTTTTTATAACTCGAATAGCACCAACCTGAGGATATTACTTAAGAATCAACACAAGTTGATTTTTCTGAAGCTGAGCAGCCTTTTGATTAGAAAAGCACTTGCTGTGGAGTGAGAGCCCAGTCATGTGGAACTGATCTGTTTTCTTTGGTGGGTGGACTCACCTTGGGAGGCTCTGGGCAGAGCTGGTGTTTGCTGAGCCCCTCTCCAAGGGGCCACGAAGCCCAGAGCAGTCCTGAGGTGGCCATAGCTGCTGCTGGAAAAACTTGCCTGGTGTGGCAATTTACAGTGGGCAAACCAAAAATGCCATGAAGGAGAAAAAGGCAGGGACAGTAAACTTGTGTCACTCCTGAATGTGTAGATTAATCTGTTTCTGTCAAGAGAGGGGCTTGCTTTGAGCTATACAATTCAAATGTGAGGAAGCGGCAGGTAAAAGAAATTGGGAATGGGTATAAGCTCCAAATTTCATGGATTTTGAAGCATGCTAAGGATTACGGAGTTCCCTAGATGTACTTCTATTCAATTCCTTACTTGCTGTCAGCAAAGCTTGTAACAAAGCAGAAACCAAAGTGATTTTCCTGATCATTGGCTACTTTGGGAACTCTTCCAGCAGTGGAGAGGAAGCCAATGTGCCTTTTGGCTGCTTCAACCTGTGCCTGAAGGTTATGGAGTAACACAGGTACAGGTGAGAACAGACTCCCAAACCTCTGCAGAGACCCTGGTCAGCTTGAGAGGAGGCTGGGGTGGTGAAAACATGTCTCGGATTTTTTTGGAGTTGATCTCTTAAGCCCCACATTCTCCTAAGCCCTGCAGGAGCAGCAGATGGGAAAGCCTGTGGAAAAAGCTGGGTTTTGCTGCTTGATGTTAACTCCTTGGCCAGATGGGAGCTCTTCTGTTCTGTCTTGAAGCACCATTTGAATGGGGATGAAGTGATAAACTGGGGGGAGGGCTGCAGGGAATTCTTCCCCTGCACTGGATGTGGGGAACAGCACTCAGGAATTGGCTGGGTCTGCTTTGCACGTCCCCTGCTCAGCTTGGCTCTCAGCAGGGTTGGGCACCTGCTTGTGCTGCATTTCCAGGAAATTTGACTTGAGCCTTGCTCTGCTGGAGTCTCCCGGGCTTCAGTGGGAGCAGTGAAATCATCCAGTGCTGTCTGAGTGCCCACCCTGCCTTCCTGAGGCTGCCTCACCTCCCTCTGCTCCTCAGCTTCAGCCCATGAGGCAAACCAGGACCCCAGGGGAAGAGGTGAGCCTTCACCTGCTGGGAAAATGGATTTTCCTGTGGTGGTTTGAGGTCCAGTGCACTCAGATAAAGTTTTAAAATCACTTTGATGCCAGTGTTAAAGGCAGTTTGGGGCATATTTCAGACTCCACTGGTTTCACCAGTGCCAGAGAGGTCACAGCAGGTTCACTGAGAAGGAAAGTTGGATTTATTGGTTGGAATTGCACAGATTTAGGGTGCAACACCTGTGCTATCAACAGCAGGTTCGTGCTTTGTGCCTTCCAGGATTTTCTGTTCCTTCCTTTTCTTTGCCTCCTTAAGGAACTGGCTGCCTAAAACTGATCCCACATTTCATAGTAAAGCTGAGTTTATTTATTTAATTTTCCCCAAGCGTGAGGCTGCTCAGTGACACCCTGCTTGCTCCGTGAGTAATGCCTTTGACTATTTGTGATTGCTCCACGTGCCAGAAGCTCCAGGGCTGATGTCACCTCCTTGCTGTGGTCCATTAAAATGAAACCTTGGTTGAAGTGAGCCTGAGGAATGAAGCAGAACAATATTCCAAACCAGCTGGGCTGTTGTTTTTTTTTTCTCATCCCCCTTTCCCTTGCTGTGGCTGATTTGGCTTTTGTTCGGTGCAGACCTGCAGCCCGTGACCTACTGCGAGCCGGCCTTCTGGTGCTCCATATCCTACTACGAGCTCAACCAGAGGGTGGGGGAGACCTTCCACGCCTCGCAGCCCTCCATGACCGTGGATGGCTTCACCGACCCCTCCAACTCGGAGCGCTTCTGCCTGGGCCTGCTGTCCAACGTCAACCGGAACGCGGCCGTGGAGCTCACCCGGCGCCACATCGGTAACTGCTCTCTCTGCCTCCTGCCCCCGGGAGGGGACACCCCACAAATCCCCACAAAAACCTCCCAGCCAGCAGGTTCAGAGCCCTGGCTGGGGATAGCTGTGCGTTCCAGCAGGCTGATCTCCCATGCAACAACGCTGATTGGGTTTTTTTTCACGTAATCGTAATAGAAAAATGCACCAAGGAACGCTAAAATTGCTGCACGTCCTAGAATTTAAACCATTTCACACATTCTGTGTATCTGGAGGGATGTCAGGGATAATTTTGTGTGTTCCTATCCCCTCCTGCACTGTTTTATTTTCTGACTGACCTTTTATAGATGGAAACTGAGCTCCTTGATTGTCATCTCAATTTCCACTTTTCCTGCAAGGTCCCAGCCAATTTGTTTTCAGTGAAACTTGTGCTAAGTGGAACATCCCAAATTTCAGCAATTTTGCTAAAGGCAAATTGCTTATTCTGTACTGTTTTCTGCTGACTCCTATCAAAAATGAACTTGATTTTTGTCCTAATTTTGCTCCCCTTTCCTGACCAGTAGGAGAATTTTCCCTCTTGCACAGGAGGATCTTTCTTCAGTTGTTTTGAAGATTATTATACTCCAATTCCCAAAACCCACCAAGATTCAGAAATCAGATTTTAAATGCAGCAGACTCCTTCTGCTCTGTGGAAGGATGAAAGCAACACATTCAAACAGGAATGTGAGACCACATCAAATGTTTATTTGAGCAACAAAATGTATTCTTCAACTTTGTTCCTTTATTAACTGAGTTTTTAACGATTTGTGTAAACACCTGTGGGCAATGTATGTGTCTTGTACACAAAGTCATCTCCAGCATAAGGCAAGGATTTGGAAGTGCTATGGAATTTCATTCTAAATCATTGAGTAAATCCCCAAACAGTTGTGTCCAGCTGGGATGACTTTCAGAAGAAATGATGATTTTCATGTGTTAACTGATAGAAATTATGATTTTCATGTGTTAACTGACAGAACATGCATATGGAAAGTATCGGTGTGCATGTGTTCGGAGGGACCTGGCTGGGGCTGGAGGTCCAATTGCAGCTGGAGCTGGTGCTCCTGCCTCCCTCAGCTCACCTGGCCCGGGGAGCAGTTTATTGGAATGGCCATGGGGACAGAGTTCCCATCACTGGTAGCTGAGCTGCTGGTTTGGAGCTGGCTGAGGGAGCTGTCCCAGCCCCTGGGGCAGTTTTCCAGGTGTTCCCATCACTGGTTCCCCTTGAGGGAGCCATCCCAGCCCCGGGATCTGTTTTTCCCGGTGTTTTCTCCCTCAGGGAGCCATCCCAGCCCCTGGGTCAGTTTTCCCGGTGTTTTCCCCCTCAGGGAGCCATCCCAGCCCCGGGGTCAGTTTTTCCCAGTGTTTCCCCCCTCAGGGAGCCATCCCAGCCCCTGGGTCAGTTTTTCCCGGTGTTTTCCCCCTGAGGGAGCCATCCCAGCCCCCGGGTCAGTTTTTCCTCGTGTTTTCCTCCTCAGGGAGCTGTCCAAGCCCCTNGGAGCCATCCCAGCCCCTGGGTCAGTTTTCCCGGTGTTTTCCCCCTCAGGGAGCCATCCCAGCCCCGGGGTCAGTTTTTCCCAGTGTTTCCCCCCTCAGGGAGCCATCCCAGCCCCTGGGTCAGTTTTTCCCGGTGTTTTCCCCCTGAGGGAGCCATCCCAGCCCCGGGGTCGGTTTTTCCCGTGTTGTCCCCGCTGAGCCCTCGCTGTGTCGCAGGCCGCGGCGTCAGGCTGTACTACATCGGCGGGGAGGTGTTCGCCGAGTGCCTCAGCGACAGCGCCATCTTCGTGCAGTCCCCGAACTGCAACCAGCGCTACGGGTGGCACCCGGCCACGGTCTGCAAGATCCCCCCAGGTAAGGGTGACAGCGCCGGCCCGGGGACAGCTCTGCTCCTCGGCACTCTGCCTGTGGGCATCTCCAGGCTTCCATAAAATCATAGAAAGGATTGGGTTGGAACATCCCCTTCCACACCCGCCGCTACCCCAGGCTGCTCCAAGCCGCATCCAGCCTGGCCTGGAGCACTTCCAGGGATGGAGAGTCCACAAATTCTCTGGAAAATCTATTTTACTCTTTTAGAAGCCACTTGACAATTCCAGCAGGGCATTTTTATAGCCTGAGGGATAGAGGTACTGCTGTGGAGGAAGCTGCTGTGGAGGTTTAATACTTGCACTGTGTTCATCCAACAGAGCAGAATCTAAGCACAACTTAGAGCAGAATCTGCCAGTTGTTCCTTCAGTGTTTTATCAGTCCATTGTTATATTGTAATTATCTCATAGGCACATTTATAATTTTGTTTGTGTCTCTAAGTAAGGGTAAGAAATTTCTCTTAATTTACATTCACCCATAATAGATTTAAATGGTTCCTTTTTTCTGGTCTCTGCTAAAATCCCCTCCCTCCTCTCTGTGAATTAGTTTGTTCTAAAGAAATCACATTTGCAGACACCTCATTGTTCTGATTACAGTCTAAAGTTTTTGCTGAAAGATTACAAGATAATTTATTTCATCTATTTGGGAAAAGGCTTTTTGTTAGATAAATGCAAAAAGCTGGTAAGAGAGGAGATGCTGTTTGAAGTGGAATTTGGTTATTTAGCTAAGCTTACACAAGCTGACTTTTTTACAGTTAAAAGCCTGTATATATTTAAAAACTGAACTTCTTTGTTTAGAAATATTTGAATTCTTTTCTTTTGAGAGGAGATCCATACGCTCCAAGCTCTGGCCCGTCCTAATGGGTTTCCTTTCTCAGATGCAGCTGCCAGTGCTGCAAATTATGACTTAATTCTCCACCACATCACAGGAGTCCACCCTGGCTGGAGTCAACATCTGCAGACATGAAAAGCCCACATTTCCGCTCAGACCCAGCTCAGGCGCAGTTTTTGGATCCAGCTCTCCCCACTTTTGCCACAGTCTTTGGCTGCCTGTTCTTCAAATCTTTGCTGGGCTTGAAGCAGTTTCTTCATTGCCTTGTTGGCAGGATCGAGTCATTGCCACTCTCCCCCATGGAGAGACCTGTTCCCAGGTGCTCCCCAGGGCTGGGATCTAGCACTGGGATCCTCCTGGAGCTCATTCCTCCTTCCCTGAGCTCAGCCTGGCCCTGAGACTTTCACCCTTCAAACTTCCCTTCAGACTCCCTGGCACTGCAGCCCCTGGGCTCTTCTCTGTTTCCAGAGGTGGGCAGTGCTTCCTGCAGCTGCTGTGGTCACCCTTTGCTCCACACCAGATGAGTCCAGCCCAGGAGAGAAGGATCACAAGTGATTTTAGAAAAACACAATTCATCCCACTCCAAATGTTGTTTTTCAGCCTTGGCCCATGTGTAATCCCAAATGAGCCTTAGCTGAGTGCCTGGTTTCAGAGTTTAACTTGTTTATGGTTATCTGGGAGAAAGCAAATGTAACAACACTTTTAAAAAGAGTGGGACATTTATTTATTTATCTACACTATGAAGGATGTTATTATATTTCACCTTTTTCCCCTAAGAACAGTTGAATAAGTTGTTCTCAGTTTTTCAGCTGGGGCTAAAAATCAGGGGAAAAACTTCAGTTCTAAAAGGAAAGTGTTTGGCACATGATAGTGAAACTAGAGAGAGGATTTTAGCAGGACCAGCCCTGCCACCAGCCCTGCCACCAGCCCTGGCAGCCTCTTTAACCCTCAGAGCTGTTTTCTGGTGTGTCAGAGTGGTTTCACTTGCGAACTTCCCCGTTCTGTGGCAGACTCTGTGTCAATCCAGCACAGGGAGCTCCTGGTTTTGGCCTGTTCATTCCTCCCTTCCAGGCCCTGCAGGGATCTCTGCTGTTGAGTGTTCAGTCATAGTCAGGCTTTAAATTACAATAGGAAGGAAGTAGTGTCCAGGAGAGAGAAGGAGGTTCCACAGGAGGACCCCAAGCCTAGTCTGTCCAGTCACAATCTCCTGAGGGGCTCCAGCATTCAGAATTCTCCCCTTTTCCTTCTTCTTGTGAAAATGTGGCAGCCTCCGTTCCTGCCTCTGGGCAATGAGGACATGAGAAAGCACCCTGGAGTTCCTCTGAAAAAACCAGAATTCTCAATCCCATCAAGCCAATGCCTTGTCCTTGCTGTGTGCTTTCCCGCAGGCTGTAACCTGAAGATCTTTAACAACCAGGAGTTCGCTGCCCTGCTGGCGCAGTCGGTGAACCAGGGCTTCGAGGCCGTGTACCAGCTGACCCGCATGTGCACCATCCGCATGAGCTTCGTCAAGGGCTGGGGCGCCGAGTACAGGTGGGGTCATCAGCCCTGGGCTGCTCCTGCCAGCCCTCAGCTCCCCGCTGGGACAGCCCTGCAGGGCTGACACTCCCCTTTGGAGGGGGACAGCCTGTTCAGGAGCACGGATGGGTTGTGGCTCTTGGGAAGGGGTTGGGGATCGCTCCGGGCTCTGCTCCTGCTGCCCCTCAGCTCCCAGCTGGGAGAGCCCTGCGGAGCTGTCACTGCTGTTTGAAAAAGGGGAGTCAGCCCAGTGGCTGTTCACGGATGGGTTGTGGCTCTTGGGAAGGGGTTGGGGATCGCTCCGGGCTCTGCTCCTGCTGCCCCTCAGCTCCCAGCTGGGAGAGCCCTGCGGAGCTGTCACTGCTGTTTGAAAAAGGGGAGTCAGCCCAGTGGCTGTTCACGGATGGGTTGTGGCTCTTGGGAGTGGGTTGGTCTGGTCTCTTTGTGGAATGCAGCTGGAAGGCCACATGTGGTAGGAACCAGGAGCTTTACCTGGAGCACATAGATAAATCCTCATGGTCCATGTAGGAAATACGACATTTTTTCCTTAAGATTAGATATGTTTTGGATAGGTTGAGTGTCTTAAGACTGCACTTCGGTCAAGACAGGATCATAGAATGCTGGAATGGTTTGGGGTGGAAAGGACCTTAAAGCCCATCCAGTGCCACCCCTGCAATGGATAGGGACACCTTTCACCATCTCAGGTTGCTCCAGCTTGGCCTTGGACACTTCCAGGGATCCAGGGGTAGCCACAGCTTCTCTGGGCACTCTGTGCCAGGGCCTGCCCACCCTCACAGGAATTCTTTCCCAATATCCCATCTAACCCTGGCCTCTGCCAGTGGGATCCATTCCCTGTGTCCTGTCCCTCCATGTCCTTGTGGAAGTACAGTGTGAGTGTGAGTGCTTCCCATGGGTTGGATTTAATGCTGCTTTTATCAGGGACTAATGGGATTAAAATAAATGCAGATTGGCTTGCAAAATTTCTATTTGAAAAAACTGTCAGAATTGCTGCAAAATTATAGTTAAATATTATAGTTGAAATTATAGTTGAATCCCCTGATCTTTCCTTAGGGCTTGCCATAGGGCAAGTGGGAGAATGTGGGAGCAGCAGGATCAGTGTTTTTCCCAGTGAATACTGAGGCTAAAATGGAGATGCAGGAGGTCTGGTGTGTGGGATGGATGATGTGGTTACTCTGACCCCACAGGGACACTGGAGATGCTGTGGGAACAGAGTATTCCATAGCTTTGCTCTGTCACCCCACTGGTGAGCAAACATCCGAGGGAGAGCAGTCAGGGATGGATGGTACAAGCAGGGGAAATGAAATTCGGTGGGAAATGGATGTTGTTTTCTGAGAGGGAAAGCTGGTGAGGATTTAAGCCCAGAGTGGTGTGGAACTGTTTGACTCTGCACTCCTTAAAGCTGTGGCCTTACTCGAAGCTCCGTGGGGCCGCTGCTGTTCCAGGGCTGCTCCCGCGGCTCTGCAGGAGGGGGAGATGCCTCAGGACCAGCTGGAGCCCGGGCCCCGCACGTTGCTCTGCCACTTTTTTCATTTCTCCAGATGTTTGGAGTCCATTTTGTTTTGAAATTGTCCTGAGCTTGGGCCAGAGCAGCTCAGGGCTGGCTCCCAGCCAGGCCCTAATGAGCTGCAGACGAGCGTGACTTACGGAAAGTCAGGGATCCCCGTGGGGCTGCGCAGGCACCGAAAGCTGCGCTCACACCGGAGCTGCTCTCCCCATCCTGCCTCTCCTTGCCACAGAATTCTCCATCTGAGTCAGAGATGGAGATGTTCCTGTGGGAGCATCCAGAGTGCCATTCCCTGATCTCTGGTTCACCCTTGGGCAGTCTGGATGGGAGATGTTTAGTGCTCCTCTGTGCAGGGATGTGGTGCAGGGAAGGGGGAAAAGCCAATTCCATGGTGTGGAATGTGATAGAGAGGGACAGGGATGGTGGTTGGACCTCAGGGCAGCCCCCCAAGCACAGGCTCCCCTTTTCACCTCTGGTTTGTCCCTGGCTCCCACAGATTTCAAGTTCTCCCTCCCATCACCAGGTTCCAAGGACAACTTCTGTGGGAAGTGAGGATGTAAAGCAAGGCTGTTTCCGGGCTGTTTCTCCTGCTCTGTAATCTCCCTCCTCCAGAGCAGCTGTCCCTGCCTGGAACAAGACCTTAGCCATGCCTCAGCAGAGGAGGGAGAGCCCCTGGCTCCATGTCTTGGTCTCCCTTTCCTTCTTTTCCTCCTCATCTCTCTGCTTTGCCTTCTGGAGATACCCATGGGGTCTGGGCTCAGGGAGAGTGACAGAGCAAGGGCACAGGGATTTGTGCAGGGGAGGGGCAGAGCAGGTGAGCTCTGGCCCAGCAGGGCTCATGGATGCAGGAAGGAGTCTGCAGGGCTTGGGGTGAGCTCTTCCCAGCACTTCCACATTCTGCTAAAACCCAGGGGAACAATGAAAAGTGAATATCCTTGTCTCGTGCATAAGGAAACTGAACATATTTGGTGAACATGGACCTTGCTGTCTAACTAGGAAAGGAAAAATGGGTTTTGCTTAGATCAACACCTTCCTTTCCCTTCAGGGAATCAGCTGCCTGTTCCCAGGAATCTGAGCAGTAAATAGCAAGTTGTTCCTGTGGGATCATAACAAATGTGAAGGGACAAAGTGGGTTTTTAAAATAAATCAGCAGCTCAGGCCAGAGGCTGTTGCAGAGGAGAGCTGTTCCTTTGGCCAGGACAGTTGTGTAAGCAGCTCAGGAGCTGGGAAACCTTTTACATTTGTCGAGTTCTGTCGGTCACATTGGTGTTGTGTGCTCTTCCCCCCTGGCAGGAGGCAGACTGTCACCAGCACTCCCTGCTGGATCGAGCTGCACCTCAACGGGCCCCTGCAGTGGCTGGACAAGGTCCTCACACAGATGGGCTCCCCCAGCATCCGCTGCTCCAGCGTCTCCTAAGGAAACTCCTCCTGGGGGCCCGTGGGGGAACAGACTCCGCAAAACCCTTAGCAAAGGCATAGTAAACAACTCCCCAGTTATTCAAGCGATGAGAGAAAAATCTGCTTCAAAACCAGAAAAGAAGTGGGTTTTCTTTGTTTCGTTGTTGTTTTTAAATACCCATTTAAGCCACTTCACTGAAACTGTCGGCACTTTGGTCGGGATGCTCCAGGGCCGCTGCAGTTGGAATTTGGAGCTGGAGTTGGTGAGGATAAAGAGCTGGATGTTGTTCCAGTGAAGAGCAGGCAGTGCCCACCTGGCTCTGGGCTGTGTGTGGCACAGGAGCCATCCCAGCTCCCAGGAAACTTTCCCTTCCCTCACACAACTCCAGGCCCCTGCAGCATCCCAGGGACACCAGAGCCTGTGGGACTCCAGGATGGGAACACCAGAGCCTGTGAGACTCCAGGATGGGAACACCAGAGCCTGTGAGACTCCAGGATGGGAACACCAGACCCCGTGGGGCTCTGGGATGGCTCTTGCTCATGCATTCCTTCAGCACCCACCTGATCCACACCAGCACTGCAGCAGCAGTGGGGAAGGAGGCATTTCAGACACCCAGAAGAACAAATTCCCCCAGGAGTGTTCCAAAAAGGAAGGAATTGCCCACACTGGACTTGCAGCAAGGAGGCAGAGCCTTGCCTGGTGCCGAGGGATGATGCCCTCGTGGATCAGCCTGGATTCACATGGAGCAGAATGTCCAGCTTGAGGCTCTTGCTGGTGTTGCTGCAGCTATTCTTGACTGGAGCTGCTCCCGGAGGGACAAGTGTCCCATGGGGAGCCCTGCCTGAAGCAGTTCAGGCTCTGCTCTCTGCAGTCTGTCTGCATTAACTACAGCAGGTCTGGGCTGTGTTTTCCCAGTCTCTGCCTCTCCAAAGCCCCAGGGGCTCCATGTCCAGGTGGAGCAGGGATGGAACGTCCAGGCCTGGCTGTGGAGCACCCCTGGAGGGGGATCCCGTGCTGTCACATGCAGCAGCCAGGACATCTCAGACACAACCAGCCCTCTGTGTGAAACTTGTTCCAGCTGATGAAAATGCTCTGTGTTTTTGCCTGGAGAAATCGGGAGAGTGTGTATTTACTTGTATTATAAAATGTTCATTTTAAACATACATGCTCCAGACTGTTTAATATTTTTTATCCCTGCAGCAATTGTCATGGCAAACAACTTCCACAACTGGAAAAAAACCCTTAGCACTTGTTTTTATGGTTCACATTTGCCAAATAAGTCTCATAACTTTGTTAGTGCTGTCCAATTATCTGTTTCTTTATATCTGCAGTGAATATCTTATGCATTTGTGCCAAAATATTAGAGGGGGAGGGGAGAAAGTGATAATCAGTTTCCTATGGAAATCTTTTTTTCTTGTTTTTTTATCTATGAAACACAAACAAGCTGGATGTGGCTATGGGGAGGACTGGCTAGGATGGACTTGAGGATGGTTTTGACAAAGCTTTAGTCCTGCAAACTTCTGTGGGAGTGCCCTGATCCACTGGGGGAACTGATTGCATCAAACACTCACCAGGAATTTCCATGCATCTCCTTTACCAACTGCTCGTTCCTCCGAGACCTCTGCCAGCCTCTCCTGGTCTGCCAAACCCAGCACTCCTGGAGCTGAGGGGACCCGAGGCCACCAGAACAGATCCCAGAGGCCACTGCTGCTGCTTGAAGTGCAGATGAAGGGATGGTTTGGGGAGTTTTCTCCAGAAACAAGGAATGACCTTGTTTAAACATCTGACATGTAACGAGGACTCTCGGTGGTGGATGTGCTCCTGGGGACACGAGACTTTGGGATATCCTCTGGCTGAGTCTGGACTGGAGCTGTTCTGTGAACCAGAGCAGAAGCAGCACTGGAGGCTTTGAGGGTGTTTGATTTGTTAAATTTTACCATGTGTCTGATCTGAGTTACACCTCTGCCTGCACAGACTGGGGCAGGAAGAGATCTGTAAAAAATTGGATTTTTTAGGGCCATTTACAAAGCAGGTCTGTTGTCACTGTGGATTGGTTCAGCATTGGTTCAGATACAGGTTTCTAACATAGCTGCAAAGAAAAATTTATCCTGATTTTTGTAGAAATATTTGACTTTTGGCTGTTTAAACGAGAGGGGCAAAAAAATCTGCTCTGTAAAACAGCCCCAGGTTTCCTCCATGAGTGTCTTATTTGCTTGTTTTGGTGACAAATGTTGTTGTTGTCCTCATAATCACAGAGGAAGTTGGACTCTGGTGCCTCCTGCATTAACCCCAAAAATGGCATCTGAAATTCCAGAGGCAGGGATTACAGGTGATGGTGTAAGCAGAAGCCCAGCCTGATCCAGAGGCCACGAGTGGGAGTAAATCCCAACTTTAATATGGAATTTGCACACAGAGTCACCTCCTTGGCCAGCCTGGATTTCCGCTGGGAACCAGAGCCACAGCCCCTTGCTGAAGGATAATTAATTGCTGACCATTATTAATCAAGGCCTTTTGAAACCCAGGATTCAGATCATGCATAAAAACTTTGGTTAATCTCCCCTCATCATCCCTTAAGTAAAATGACTTCCAGTGGAAAATGTGAGCTGGCCCAGCAGTGCAGTGAGATAAAGGGGAGATTATCTCCACTCCAGCATTAATTTCCTCTCTCCCCTTTGTTTGCTGCTCATGGATTCATGAAAGCTCTGTGGGTTCTGGAGTCAACCTTGGGAATCCCAGCAGAGCCGTGGGCCCTGGCCAGGGGAGGGGATGGGGCTGGGCTGGGGCTGAGCCCAGGGCTGTTCTGCCCACGCTGCCCTGGATGGTCACAGTTGCAGTGGCTGCAGATGGAAGTGAATTCCTGTTCCTGTGGCCACCAAGGACAGGGAGCAGGGATTGGGCTGGGATTGCTGGAGGCAGCAGGGCCCTGAGGGCACGGGAGGCTTTGTTTGATTTCTCCTAGAACGTGATTAAAGCAGCTTTGGTGGGGAGCTGGAAGGGATGGGAGCAGCCTGCCCTGGCTCAGATTGCAGCTCCAGGCTGGAATATCCTCTCATTCCATGGCAGGCTGGGCTGGTTTCACCAGGATTTCACCCGAGTTTGTTCCTCCAGAGTCAGCAGCCAGACCTTTGACTCTTCCCTCGGTGTGGCTGCACACCAGAGCCTGGCTGCTGGCAGAGGACACCCAGGGCCCTGTGCTTTTCCAGGCTGTGGTGATCTGTTTATTGTTAATGTATTGAACTGCAGGTTGTATTTTATGTTAAGCTTGTCTTAGGAATAATCCAGTGCTGTCCATTTGACTTAATCTCCAGCAATCAGTGTGCAAATGCACAAAGTGGAGAAATCCCATCATAAGACATTTCCCTGGAGCTCTGGCTGTTCCTGGTGCCAGGAAAAGGCTGAGGGAGCCCTGAATTACTCCCAGTTTTCTCCCCCTTGGATCAGCATGGTTGAACCCTGTAGGATCCCCTGCAGGGTGAAGGATGTTCAGGACTCATCTCAAGCTGCAGGTGGTGACACCTGTGCCCTGAGCTGCTTCCCGACTGGAAAAGCAGGAAGATCCCAGCCCAGTGAAGGACTTGAGCCACATCCACAGCATGCAGAGCTCTCCTGGTTCTCTGAGGTACTGGAGAGGCAGGAGGATGGGATTTCATGGCTGTGCTAAGCTGGGATGAGAACCAGGCCCTCTCTAGTGGTGGCCTGAGCGGTGTGCTTGAGAAGGTCAATGTTTTTTACTATGTACCTGCTTTTGTATTTATGTGTCTTTCTCGAATATTCAGATGAATCCAATATTTAATTTTTAGCAGAAGGGGCAATTAAGGACTCAGAGTATTAAATCTTCCATCTGCTCCTTGCTGATGATTGCTGGAAACAAGGAGTTTGTGATGTGAGAACAGAGCTGAGCACAAAGTCCCCCAAGCCCTCGGGAGCCAGGGTGCTGCTGCTGCACCAAGCCAGGATCCCAGCCGGGCCCTTGGTGCTCCTCGGGGCTTGATGGAACTTCAAAAACCAAAACCTCCAGAGCTGCTTGGGTCATGCTTTGCCCCTTCTGGACCTGGCAGGTTCCTCCTCTGCTCCCTCCAGCCCAGCTGGGTTCCCCCGTGCTGGCTGCAGCCCTGCAGTGCCTGTGCTGGGACCCCCAGCCCTGCCGCCGGTGGATCCCCAGGAGCTGTTTGAGTTCCCCCTGGCTGTCCATCCTGCCCGGCTGTGCCACCTCCTGCCTGCCCCTGCAGCATTCCTGCCCTTGTTTCTCGAGGCCTGTCCCATGTACGCCCTCCCTTTCCATGTGGAACTGTAAGGCCTGTTCTTGACATTTTAATAAACTTTGATTTGAAAACTGAGGCTCGTGAGCAAATCAGGCTGTTGGAGGAATGTATTCAAGGACACAAATTGACAGTTTGGGGCATTGCCATGACAGTAATTGGGACACAGCAGCATCCTCAGGTTTGTGCAATGGAGGTTGTTCCCAGTAAAGCACACAAGAGCTCAGTGACAGGTAAGTCCCTCGTTTTTTTACAGCTGGGACAGTTTTGTTCAAGAATCTAAAGCAAAATATATAAAAAATAATTTTAACATTGCATTTAGTTCTAACTAATGAGACTCAAGGGTGAGTGGAGTTCTGTGCTCCAAGGATTTACTGTCCAATTGCTGGAGAAGTCAGACACAACTGAGCACTCAGGTGTTCAGAGTGCCACTGGAATTCCACTGTAGGGCTGGGAATTGGGGAACTCCCTTGTCAGCTCAGGGAATTGGGGAGCTCTGTGTCAGCTCAGGAGAGCAGGAGCTGCAGAGGAGCATTCACTGCTCAGCCTGCAGTGTCCTGTCATGAGCAGACCCTGAATTTCTGCCGTGTCTCCGTGGAGGAGCTGCAATTCCGGGCTGCAGACACGGGTCCAGCCAGAAAATCCTGGAGAAGAACCTTAAGGAGCAGAGATTCCAGCCTCCCTCCCTGACTGTGTTCCTGCTGGGACAGTTTTCCTGATAAACTCCCAGGCTGCGATGCCACTGCCCGGGGGCAGAATTCCAAGAGCCCATGGATGAGGGCGGGCAGGGCAGGGCAGGTGCCACCCCAGGGGACGGTGACAAATCCCGGGCATTCCGTGGCCTCGGAGCAGGCCCGGGAAGGCGCCAAGGCACACCGTGATCTGTGCTGTGAGCTCCTCACGGCCCCCTGAGGCTTTCACTGGAATTCTCTGCTTTTGGGCTGCTTTTCCTGACAGGATTTACGAGAACACTTTTTCCACTCGGGTTTCCAGCCATGTGGTAATGAAGGGTCTGGTCCAGGCTTGGTGCTGGGCTTGCCAGCACTGGAGCAGGCTGCAGTGACTGCGTGCGGAGCTGGGGGCTCTGCTGGCTGTCACCTGGATTCCAGGCTCCCCACCCTCCCCACTGGAAGCAGGAATGGGAGGAATTAAAAACCTCAAAGCCTCAGCCAAAATAAAGAGGGAATTGCCATGGCCTGGAATGTGGTTCAGGCCGCAGCTGGGTGACAGGGCTGGGTTAGTGGCAGGGAAGTCTTTGCCATCCCAGGACTGGGAATGCTGCAGCAGCAACCAGCTCTGGAACTGGAGCTCCCACCTGGGACAAGGATGTCAATCCTGGGGCTGTCCCTGCCCCTGGCAGGGTGGGACTGCATGGCCTTTAAGGGCACTTCCAATCCAAACCACTCTGGAATTCTGCGGAAACCAATTGGGAATTCTTTTGTTGTCGCTACACAAAGAGAAACTTGAGTGACAGAACTTTGCTTTTCCACTAATGCCCCTTTATTCATTTCTGTAACTTCTTATTTTGTAAAGAAATTCTGTAGCCAAAACCAAAGGGTCTCTTCAGAATAACCCCAAACAACCCACAAAAAAAAAAAACTACCAACAAAGTAAACCTTGATTTTAAACCACAACAACCTCAAAGGATCATTAAGTTACTTCCCAATGTCTCCAGCCACACTTCCTGCCCCCATGATTTGTGCCCCTACAAACAAGACCCATATTTACAATAAATCATGTTTGAAAGAGTTTTGAGAAGGGGAATGAGCTGCTGCTACCTCATAAAAGGCAGCAAAGCACTGGGTTTTAACTGATACGATCTCATTAAATTTAGAAAGTCACATCTCTGTCACATGTGTAAAGAACGGGTTTATAAAGTGTCCAAGTCCGTTGTTTCCTTCACTGCCTCCACTCAATTCCCTCGGCACTTTGGCCATTTATCACCATTGCACAACAGAGATTTAGAAAGGGCAGAAAGAACCTTCAGCTACCAAGAAGCCAACATGGAAACCATTCCCTGCTTGGAATGAGCCATCTTCAGGCCTATGTCACATTCTCTGTGCTGGGAAAAAGATGTGGAGAATGGGAGAAGGTGGAGTCACAGCAAGGCCCAGCAGCTGCTGGGGAAGGCATCCCTGGCAGGGGTTTCCTTGGATGTCTCTGTATTCCAGAATTCTTCCCAAACCAGGTGTTTCACTGTGGGGGAGCTCCTGCTCAGGCTTCAGCTGAGAAACACTCCCCAAACTGCCCATGAGGCTGCAGTTCTTGTCCTTAAACGCTGCAGTTTCCACCCAGGAAATGATTCCCAGCATTCCAAGGAACTGATGATTTACATTCACCTTTGCTTCATCATTAAAAAGGGAATTCAGGGAGCACTGTGAAAGTGCCTGCAGAACGTAAAGCCATCCAATAATCGATGGCAAACCTGTGTCCTGAGACTCGGGAATTTAGGGGACATTGGGAAAATTTAATTTTGAAATTCCTAACTGAGGGGGCTTAACAGGGCGGATTTTCAGATGGATAAGGAGAAGTTCTTGGGGCCAGACTCTTCCATATGGGAATCTGTTGGATCTTCTTCCCACAGATCTACTGCCTGTGCCTGCAGCAGATGAGCCAGGGTGGCATCTCCCCTTTCTCCTCACCAGGCTCCACCTTCCTCCCATGCCCATCATTCCAGAGGGCCTGTGCCCGGTGCTGGTGTGGAAGTGATGGGACTGGATCCAGGAAAAGGGAATTCTCTGGGCCCTGTGCCTGATGGACACACAGAAGTGTGGGCACATCCCAGGGCAGGGAGGGGTTTGGGATCCCAGCGCTGAGAACTGAGGACAGAGCTCCCCAGAGCAGCTCTGTGCATTCTGCCAGGCCTTGCAGAAGGTTTGGGCAGGGAATTCCACCCCTGGAGCAGCAGCAGCAATCTGGCATTTCACTGGGAATTCAGGGAGTGTGGACGACACCTGACATTCCAGGAATTTTGCCTGTTTTGCTTACACAGGCAAAATCCAAACAGAATCTGGGCCCGGGGTCACTTGTAAAGGCTTTGGCACTTGGCAGGATGGAGCTGCCAGCCCTGGCACAGCAGCCCCCACAGGGCACAGCTCAGCAACCTCCTCATGGCTCATCCAAATCCGGCCAGATTGAACTGGGAAAAGCTCCGTAAAACCAGCCAAGAGCCCTACAGCTGAAAAATTGAGTCTGGAATTCAGGAATCACTTCCCAAGCCCCAGCCCTGTGTGCAGCGATAAAACTGGGAGCACGTTTGTTTATTTAAACCCTAGAGAGGAAATAATAAAAATGTTCCTTTGAAAAATGTAAACTCATCACTATTTCCTTGAACCACACACGTGTCACCTTCCAAAGTCCTCTGGGAGAGGAGCAAGGACAGTCAGACAAAGCCTCTGGAGCCAGGAGATGTTGTGGAATGTGGAATATGGGGAATGCTGTCACCAAGGGAAGCAGCTACAGCTAAGTGGGGTTTTTGGCAATGAACACTAATTCAGGGAAGGATCATTCCCCTAGGATTGCTCTGGCACTTCCAGCTACAGAGGAATTCAGTTTTCTTCATCCGAGGAGAGACCTTCAATCTCATCCCTGTCTCCTCCAATCGCCATCCAGAAGGCCTTGGCCACCTACAATGGCAAAAAAGATGGGAAAGGGAGAAAATTCCCATCAAATGACTGAAGAGTTTGTATTTCCCATCCCAAGAGTGGGAACTGAGCAGCAGCTAAATCTGGCAACCAGGGCTGTAATGCAACACATCCTCTCTGAGGTTAAGGAATTTCAGCAACACAGAGGCAATGGTTCAGGTATGGGAGGCACCTGTGATACAAAACCTCTGCTATTGAGGCATCATTAAATCTTCCAGATCAGACTTTTCCATTGACTTGTGGAAGCTGGCCAGCACACCCTGTGACTGCAGGGCTTTCAGCTCAGAATGCAGACAGGGGAAAGTCTTTTTCTTATGGCAGTGGGGTGGAATGAGATGATCTTTAGGGTCCCTTCCAACCCAAACCATTCCAGGACTTTATGCTTGGTATTTCAAACTTCCAGGTTATTCAATTTTTGGGAGATACCTGACAACTGTGCCCTAGGACTGTGTGGTTTGTTCTCACTACTCTTCATCCAGGAACTCTCCAGGAGCAGGAACTGTGGCTTGGAAAGAAAAACCCCATTTTATTGATTCCCACCCCAGTTCCCAAGGCTCACCTTCTCTGCGTGCAGCTTCCTCTGTTCGTGAGGCAGCGTGGCAGCTTTGTCTGTGGGGAAGGAGAGGATGTGGGCTGTGAAGCTCAGGAGTGAGCAGGGACAGAAACACCTCCTGCACATGGACTGGGAACTCCCAGAGCAACATCTGCTGCTTTCAAGAGCATTATCAAGAGGAAGGGCAAATGAATGGAAAGAGCAGCTGCTTCTAAAGGACTTGAGGCAGGAGAACAGGAATTTCTCAGCTTCCCAACTCACTCCTGGCTCTCTCTGTGCTCCTGCAAGAAGTGCCAGAGCTCAGGTCCATCTCTCCTGGTGCATTACCTTTCATTTCTTTCAGCTTTGAGAAAAGCCTTTCGAAGTTTTCCAGGTCCCCATCCCTCGTGGTCAGGCTGGCCAGCTCCTGGATGTCCATATCCAGCATGGAATCTGAAATACAGCCTAGTTGAAGAGAAATTATTCTGGTTTCTCAGCAGAAAAGCAGGATTTTAACAGCTGCAAATCCCATTTGCAAATTCCAATGTCATAGGAGAGAAAGAAACAATTTACTGCTTGCTCATACAGACAAATCATGGCATTGTTACAGTGGTGATTAATTTGATGGAAGGAATCCTTCCCTGTGAGGGTGGGCAGGCCCTGGCACAGGGTGCCCAGAGAAGCTGGGGCTGCCCCTGGATCCCTGGCAGTGCCCAAGGCCAGGCTGGACATTGGGGCTTGGAGCAGCCTGGGATAGGGGAAGGTGTCCATGCCCATGGCAGGGTATGGAATGGGATGAGCTTTAAGGTCCCTTCCAACCCAAAATATTCCAGGTTTCATCATTCTATGATACATTACATGTGAGCTCATCCAGTATTTAAGATTTCTTGCTGATTCCAGAATGATCTGTCCAGAAACAGCCGCAGAGTGATCAAAGAGTGATGAGCTGTGCTGAGACCACATCAAACACCCAGATCTCACACTCAGCTGGGAAGGAAGTCCCATCTCCTGGAATGCTGCAATGCTTTAAGGACCCTCCAGGCTCTGGCAGTGCCTTTGTGCCCCACTGTCCCCTGGGGCCAGGGGCTCTGTGGGCCTGTCCCTGCCGGGTGTGCCGAGCTCACCTGCAGCACTGTCAGGCTCCAGGCTGTTTGTGCCAGCTCCATCCTCTCCACCATCTGACTGGGATTCTTCCCTGTCTCCTGGGGATGGGTTGGACTGTCAGGAAACAAAGATATTTCAGTGCCCAGTAATGCATGAAAAAACATCAGCAGCAAATCAGGTGCTCCCTGCTTTTCCTTCAAAACCTTGCACATTATCTGTGTTACTGCAAAACCTGAAAAGCCACTTCTACAACACTGCAAACTGGTGCTGCATGAAGGGACTTCAGGATGCATTTGCTGGGTTTTTTTTCAAATAACACCATGAAATGACAGGTTTTCTTCTGCCCCAAAGGGGGTAATTTGGATATAATCAAACCCATCTTGAATGGAGCTTTTAGTGCTCTTTCCTTTAGCTCAAGGGGAGGTCCCAGCCAGCCCCCATGCATGAAGGGAGGGCCTGAGCAGAGCAGAAACCAGGAATTACTGGAATTACTGTTTACTTCTGTCTCCAGGGTCTCTTCACAGCCACGGCTCCTGTTTGCTCCTGCCAAGGTGCTGAGGAGACCAAAGCCCTGGGTCCTGTCTGCAAACAAACACAAAGTGCAAAATTACTGCAAATACTGGGACTGGCCAGGTGGGAGAGGGAGTATTTCACAGCACCATGGAAAACTGTGCCAGTGCACTTGAAAACAGATTTTAAGCAGAAATTTCACATCATCTCTAAGCTTTAAAAAGCAACATTTGATGCTGAATATTCCCCCCAGAGAAGAGAAGTGTGAGCCACAGGAGATGTGGGGTCTTTTCAGAGCTTGTTGGAAGTCTCTGCTCCGTTAGGATCCGAGCTGGTAAATTCCAAATGAGGGAGCTGGAAAATCCAGAAGCAGAGTTTGCTGTTCCTGGTGTCCAGGTTTAACCTCCATGGGAAGCAGCACCGAGTTTGAGGATGGATTCAGCCTTTGCTCACACACTGTCTGAACAGGCTGTGCACGACAGTAATGGCACAGAAAATTGTTAAATATCTAATTCAGAATTCCCAGGTGGATTCATCCATCAAATCCAGGGTTTCTTCTCACTGCAAGGTGCTCTGGGCTCTCCCCACTGCTGGCCTAGGGTGTATCTCAATGCTGTTTTAGAAGCCAACCCAAAAAGTGATTTCAAGCCTGAACAGTCATCTAAGATAATAAACGTGGTGCAGTATTTTTAATTTAAACTGGCTGTATTTTTAAACCTGCTTTATATAAAAATATGTGCATAATGGGTGATATGATGAGATGTCACTGTCAGGTTTTTCTATGTCAGTTTACTACTCAATACAAATGGGCCTTGCACTGAGTAGTAAATATCTGCAGTTACACAAGGCACTCAGGAGATTTTCCTGCAAACCTTTGTATTTTAGTCAACTAAAACTGAAATAATGTGGAGTTATTGTACCAGAAATAGCCAGGAAACAATGACTTTTGCCAGGAGAAAGATTTAATGTTTAAAATTACTTTTTAGAAGAAGTATGTTCTAAATTATTACACTCATGACTAAGCTCTAGACTCAACTGTTGAGGTGATGTCATTTGGATGCTGTGTCCAAATTTCCTTGCCATTTCTCCAGACTCTCATTCTGAGGGGCTGGATGTGTAACTGGACCCATCCAGCACTCACATAAACACATGTCCATAAGAGATTCCTGAGCCCCCAGTCCCTGTTCCCTGCTCCTGCAGCTGATCTGTTCTGCCCCATCCCTGGCAGGTATTTGGGGTCACCAGCTCTGCTTTATCCCCTTTTGCTGCTTTAACAGATCCCTGGCCAGAGGGGTGGGAAGAAGTGAATCAGTGGAGCTGAATGAATTCCCTGGAAAACGTTCAGCTGCCTGTGGAGTCCAGCAGGTCAACGAACAGGAACTGGAGGATAAAAGTTTGGGATTTGCATCCCAAAGCAAAGCAGCTTCCCCAAGTTTCATGGGGCTGAGCAGAGAGCTGCCTTTGGGGAAGCTGTGAAGATGGACGTGGAGCCAATTTCTGAGTCACCTCAAGCAAGGTTGGACACTGCAGTGCAGAATGTCCTGGAGAGAGAACATTCCCACACTGGCAGAGGGGTGGATGCAGTGATCTAATCATGGCCCTCGTTCATAGCTGGGATTAGAGTTTGTCCTGCACAGAAAAATGGCAGTGGCTGCCCATTCCCTCCTCCAACACTGCAGAACCTCAGCCAGAATTATTACAAATGTCATCCTTTTCTGAAAAACCTGGAGTGTGCAGCAGGGATCTCTGAACAGCAGCTATTTGTCCCTGGATCCGTGGTTAGGGAGGAGGCAGACACAACTTGGTTGCAGGCACACCCTTGAAAAGCCCTTCCTATAAACTCCTTTTATTGGATGTAAAAGGCATTTCAGCTTCTGGGTGCAATTCAGGAAGTGGGTGATGCCTTACACAGTGTTCTTAAGGCAGGAAAGCCAAAAATTAGCTCATCCCACTTACTGGAGGAGTCAGTGGCTACGATGGAGCCCAGAGCAGCTGTGGCTGCCCCTGGATTCCTGGAAGTGCCCAAGGCCAGGTTGGACAGGGCTTGGAGCAGCCTGGGACAGTGGAAGGTGTCCCTACAGGGGTGGAATGGGATGGGATTTAGGGTCCCCTCCCACCCAAACCATTCCAGATTCCATGCTCTGTGTAGTTTCACAGGAATCACTCATGATGCTCTGGACATGGATTCAGCATTCCCAGATTCCTGTTTCATAGCCAAGTGTTTTCCACTGCCTTTACCTATTCTTATTCCTCCAGTCTGTCTCCAGCTGACACAGGGTGATCCTTACACATAAAATTGGAATTAACACATCAAAATTCACAATTTGTTTAAACGGCCTCCCTGAATCAGGTTGATTGGCTGTGATTAGAGCCAGGCTCATTCCTGGCCCCACCTGAGCTAAGCAGCTTCACCTGGGATCACTCAAGCTGGGATTTAAGCATGAAAGAAGCCAAGCAGCCCTTTCCAGAGGGCTGGAAATGGTTTCTCTTCTTGCCACAGAGGCTCTTGCAGGGCCAGAGCAGGTAACAGCAGTTTAATACCTCTGTGGGGAGGGAAATACGGAGAGAATCCCTCACGTTCTCCTGCTCAAGAAAAATTCCAGAGACTGAAGGGAGCTCCAAGGCCTGGAGAACCAACTTCACACAAGCTCCAGAAAGGATTTGTTCCTGCAGGCTCCCAGGTAAGACAGCTTGTTTGGCTTGGAGTAGAGATAATGCTGCTCTATTTACTCCCAAAGCACGTGGGACTGGCTATTTGATGTAAGCTTGTTTCTAATTCAACTGTGTTGCATTTCATAATTCTTTTTATGGGTCTGTGTGAGAATGATGCATTTAATGGTGAGAGAAAAAAATCTGAAGTTTAAAATTTTAATTAATAGGTGTGTGAAAAAAACTGTAGCTTGAGAAGAATTGTGTTGGGGCTTAATGCAATAAAATAATATGAGTTTGGTGTTTGTGCTTGAAAAAAGTTATTCCTGCTCTGTCTGTAAATTTGAATTCTCATGGAAACAGATTTTTGAATTAAGGCTGCACCTAACAGTGCTATAAATATTTGCTACTGCACATTTGCTACTGGAACTCTCTTAGGGTCTCTTCTCTGCATGGTTTTCAACCAGCCAGGAATTGCAGGTCATTTAGTGGAAAAGCTAAAGCTGGATTTACATGGCAGCCAGTTTCTAGGATCTGGAGGAAGCTGAAAACAAAAGATATGTTACAGGTTGTAAAAAGTTTTATTTTAAGCAAAATGAGCTCAATGATCTCCCTTTGAAGGCACAGTCAGGCTGCAACACCTTCCAAATATAGCTCACTTCCTGAGGGGTTTGTGGTGATACAGCAGTGCTCTGTGGGGCTGATGCTGTGCAGAGAGAAAATCAGGATTTTTCAAGGAGTCTGACCTTTACAGAACACACCAGTGCTGTGCAGGAATTTCCCCCCTGTGAAGAACTGAGCATGTGACTAAATTCTGCTGTTGTGTAAGGTGGCATCTGCCAAATACAGGAAATGTGTTGTTAAAAAGCCATTTTTAGCACAAGTGAGATAACCTGACACCATCTGCCAAGGTGACCTGTTCTCTGCAATGGTTACACTGAACCAGACCCCACCTTCCTCTCCGTTCTGATGGGGAATGAGAAATCCTCAAAAAGCTGCATTAAAAATGGAGTTTAACAATTCTCATCCTGGTTTTACTGAGTCCCAGCAAGCACCTGGCAGACACAGACATTAACAGCAGCCTCTCAGTGCTTTAAATCAATCCACAGTTAATTGTTGTAGGAAGGGAGAAGCTCCAGCAGTGGGAAATGGGACATCAGGGAACAGAGAGGTGTTGGATGGTTGGTGGTGGGATGAGGCTTTGTGAATAAGGAATTTCAGGCCAAGCACTCCTGAAGAGTTTCATCTTCCTACATTTTCTGCAGCAGTTTTGTGATTAGAAAGGTAATTAAAGGTTTTCAAGTAAATGAAAGGCTCTACACTTGCAACCACAGCATTTCCTTTTCTGATGAGTCTCAGGCTAAAGTGATTTTTCCAAAATTCTAACTCTACCTGATAATCAGCTTCCTCAGGCTCAGGAAATTATCTGGGCTTTCCCATTTTTTGTACTGTTGTAAAAAAATTCAGTGGTTTCTGTGTACTCAAGTGGGGTTTTCTGTAGCAAAAATAGCCCTTAGATGTTTGACATGGTTCCTTTGCCAAATCTCATCCCTGCACTTGCTATTGTCATCCCTAGTTCAAAAATTTAAAAAACAAACCAAAAATCCCCTACAACAAATGTGGCATTTAACCTTTACTTCTACACTGAATTGTGTATCAGTCTGATAAAGCTGATAATTACAACCTGTTTCCTACTAGAGTTTGGTGGAACAAACTTGGAGTTTTCATTGCAACATGCAGAATTAATGGAATATTTAACGCAATTATTGGTAGAGTGCAAGTTTAAGCAAAAAGGGAACAGGAGCAGGTGCTGGAATAGGAGCAAATTGTACACAGAAATCCTTTCCTATGAGGTGGTGAGGCCCTGGCACAGAGAAGTTGTGGGTGAAGTGTCCAAGGCCAGATTGGGTGAGCTTGGAGCACCCTGGGACAGAGGATAAGCTGAGCTTTAAGTCTCTCCCAACCCAAACCATGCCAGGATTCTCTGACAAATCTCCCCCACTGCCTGTGAGCTCATCAGGACATCAAGGGAGGATGGAAGCAATGCCTGTACCCTCCTGTTCCCTGGGGAAGGTGCCAGAGTGCTCCAGCTGTGTCTGCAGTGACCCAGCTGCTCATTTGAACTCCCCCCCAGCCCTGCAGAGCCCAGGGCCAGGCCCCAGGGGCACCTACCACCCTTCATGACCACGTTGGACCAGACGTTGGCATTGAGGGCCTGCACAATGCGCTTCACTCCGGTGGACTCGGGGAAATCATCTGCACCAAAACACAGAGAACAACTCTAAAAAATAACTCCAAAAACCATGGCATGCCCCCAAAGGTGGGGCTGAAGGCCTGTCCTATCTTCTCACAATCACTGTAAAGTCTGCTCCTGGTACAAAACACAAATTTGTCACCTTTGGAACATGAGAGGCCAAGTAAATGTAAATTAATGCCTCACTTCTTGGGCTGAGCTCCCAGGGATAATGAACTGTGAGCTCAGCATTTTGCAGGTATCTGAATTCCTTTTGTTATATTTTTAGCAGGAGGCCTACATTAAGTAACATCTTTATAGTATATTATAAAAGTATAATATACTTTAATATAAATATAATTTTATAATAATTATATATAATAAATATAAACCAGTAAATTATAAATATTATAATATAATATGAAAGTATATTATACCTTACATTATATATATAAATTTTATCATAACAGACAAGAAATTTGAATCTTTCACCCCAACATCTTTTGCAATGCTGTATGGCATAGAAATATATTAGAAAATAGATACTAGAATTACTTTTCTTTCTTTTAGAAAGTAAACAACTTGAGACAACCATTTTAAAAGGGTGTGATGCCTGTAAGAAATGTAAAGGAATATTGTAAAGCTGTTCCCACAATATCTAACTCCAAAAGTTCCAGCAATCTTGGGAATTACAGGAACTTGAAAGCCCAGGGAAAGCATTATTCAGATTTTAATTTATTTACTGAATAGATCTGACACCACTTTGGATCAAGTCAGTTTTCCCATTTCCTCAGTTTAGTCAGCTTCCCATGTTTATGCAGGTTGACAAAGGGGAAAAAAAAAAACCCAAACAATCCTTTGGATACAAAAACGTGATTGTTTAGAAATCAAACTCAAGTGACTCAGGGACAGGTGCAGTAATTGAAACTGCCTTTAGAAATTAATTTAAGACTGAAATCAGATATTCTGCCCTCTGTGATGCTGCTGTTTGGTTTGATATCAGAGTCATTATCAAGAGTCTCAGTTCAGAGCTCTTGTCCTGACTGAGCAAACAACTGACAATGAGTCAAAACAAAAGTTCCAATTTATTTGAGACGAGCTGCCTGAAATGTCAGAATTTTGAGCAGAGATTGGCCCAGTGTGTTTACAGCATCTGCTGTGCCTTTTGTAACTCACCCGGAATGTTTGGGGGGTAAATAAGTTACTCACAGGAACACAGTCCTCCTCTGCATGAGTCACAGTGAATCAACTACCAGATTAAACAGCTAGGAAAGAACATGTATCCAATATTCCAAAAATTAACATCCTGAGTTGTTACTATTCCCATTATTTAAATGGTAACGAGTGTGTTCTTTACAATAATTATTCAACAGAAAAATAACTTGAGTTAAAGTTACAATTTTTAAAGCAATTAGTATTTGTTTAGTCTAAGAAGTCATCACTTCCCATTTTCCCAGTTTCTGTGAATCTCCCTCCTTGACTAAAAAAAAAAGGAAACATTTTTAAAGGCATGGTGGGGAGAGAGGGAGACTTCTCAGTCCTCAAGATCCAATTTTAGTAGGCCTTTAAAGGGGGGAAAGGGGCGGGATGTTCCAGTGAGGATTTTATAGTGAATTATTTCTGGTGACTGCAGTGTGCTTGGAGAACCTGAAACAGAGCAAATGTTAGTGACTAATTCCTCTCCAGCCAGTTATCTCATTTTATTCCAGAGAGGTAAGGTGTAAATGCTTTTTTGTGTCACTGAAGTGAGGAGATAAGGCTGATGCTGATAAGGCTGTCAGGAAATGCAGAGTCACTTTTCAAGAGTGGAACACCACACTTCTGACTCTTCTTGCTGGTTTTTTTTTTTTCAAGTTATAAATGTTGGGTAGCCAGTGATTCTGAAACTGGTTTATTTCCTGTGTAACAGCTCGTGTTGCTCTGAAATGTTTTTAACAACCTGCCATTTTCAGCCTATCATGTCACTGTACCAAGATAGTATAAAATAGTTTTCAAGTCTTTTTAAAACCAGATTTTTCCTGCCTTCATGCAGAAAAATGTTTCTTTAGATTGATTTTTCCAAGTGGAATATAAACTTCTGATGTATCAATACAGTCCTAGGGCAGTGCCAGAAAAAGGAGCAGATATTATTTTGACGTAGGTGCTGCATAAACAGCAGCTGGATTTGGGAGGGGACAAATGGAATTTCTCAGAGGAAATAACCTCCTCCTCCTCCTGACCTTTTATAGCTGAGACTAAGCCCCACCAACCAGAGCATTCCATGCTGTAATCATGTGGCACATCAACAATTGCAAGGGGCATAACTTTATTTAGAAGGTATTTTGAGGCACTTTTGCATTCTCAAAATGACAAGAGAAGCAGCAGACCTACCATCTTCATCAGGCAGCTCCTCAGGGCTGAGCTCCACCAGCTCAAAGCCATGCTTGATGCACCATTCTTGAGCTTTCTGTCTGTTTACACCTAAATTGGGAGGCAAAAATGGGTATTAAAGGTGCAAATTTGAGACCAGTATCAGCATAGTTATCAGAATATTTAGCTATGTTTTATTCCCTCAAAGTTGTTTGCTTGCTCTGGAGTGTATGGGGAAGTGTATAGCAGCTGGCATGGATCCTCCATTCAGTGTGGATTCCAAAACTATAGTGTTAAACTCCTCCTTGGAATTGAGGAATAGACTCAAATGGTTTTGCAGAGGGTACACTGTAGGTGTGAAAGAAGACTTCTGTTAACTCTGGGTATGACACAGAATTAAGCTGCAGGGACACATCTGCACCTCCCAGCTTGCTGTTGTCTAGAGCCACAGCAAATGTGTGTGTTCTATGTCCAAACGTCAAAAAAATGGAATTAAGCAACCAAGTCCTGCCCATTTTTCAGCAGGACCATGCCCATCCAGCAGCAGGAATGCCTTTCAGTCCCCCTGCAGTGGCAGGACACTGAGCTGACTCTGAGCAATCTGGTAAAATTCTGGTTCAGTTCTAACCACATCCCACTGAAGGTTTCAGCTCCTGCTCCCCAGAGCTCTCCAGGCCAGTCTCACCCAGACCCTGAGGAGCAATTGCTAATGTGATTACAATGTCAATTTTGATGCAGGTTAATGGCTCTAAGTGAGGCTGGGAGTTCTTTGGGTTTCCTACCATTCTCAGACACTCTGTCACAAACCAGGATCATCACTTCTGGCAGCCACTCTTCTGTCAGGGGCAGCCATTCAGAGACACCTTCCAGTCCAGTTTTCTACAGGGGAAAAGAAAAGTGTTCTTCGGAATATATCCTACAATACTTTAGTTTTTAATAGTACTAGAATTGAATTATATAAAGAAATAGGCTTTGTCTCAAGCTTTGTGGTTTCTGCTAAACCAGTTTTCACTGCTGCTGGTTTAGTAGAAACAATTTTGGGTGAAATGTACTGAATTTTATGTTTAGCTCCCTAAATTTTGTCTGTCCTAAAGGAGCCTTTAAGAAGCAGCACTAGCTAGGAATAAAGCTGGAGATGGTGAGCTGGATGTGCCATGTTGGCATAATGTCTCCTGAAAACCCCTCTTCCAGCTGGAGGAGAGTAGTAAGAAGGAAGAACCTGCTGCTATTGTTAGCAGGGAAATTTAATATTTAGTATTTAACATTGATCTTCTGCCAATGAATAGAACAGCTTAAAGGGAATGGATGGAGAATCTGATTTATAGTTGTCACTGTGATAAGGCAGGAGAATGAAGCAGAAGAGCCTTACTGTTGTGCTGTCGAAGTACACAAGAAATGCCTGCACAGCCTCAGCGATCTCTCCAGTCACGTGGAATGTGTTTGGGACCACACAGAGGTGGATATCTGCAGAATAGTATTTGTTATCTATCGTCCAGGGGTAGAAATTCACTCTTCCACTGGTTATTGCACCCACAGCAAGGTCATCTTTTCCTGTGATACCTGCAGGGGAGAAAATGGATGAGGAGGAGGGTAAAACCAGCAGCAAGAAAATAATCTGTTTAGAAAAGTACAGTGCCAATGCAGATCCATCTTTACTATAATAAACCAATATATAACCAAGATCTTTAAAAATTCAACTTAATTTGTTACTCTGTCCCAGATTTTATGGCTTAGCTTTCAAAAGAGTTCATTTTCTAGTTTTCAATATAAAATATAGCCCAGAAGCTGCAGAAAGCCTTTTGTTTTCCTGGAAATGCCTTTTCAAGTGTTAACCTCAAACTTAGTATCTGTAAACAAGATGTATGGAGAGAAAACCTAAACCTTATTACAACCCTTGCATGCTCACTGAGATGTAAAGATCTGTTTAACTGTGACCAAAACCTGAAGGTAACTAATGAGAAAATAAACCCAGTTCCCACAATTCAGCTGTAATTCCCATTAAATTCCAAGTAGGAGCTCAACCATTAAAATCCAGTGCTTTGCCCAGGTGCTGTCAAGCTCTGCCCTCCAGGGCAGGAACCTTCCCAGGGACACTCCTGAAGCTGAATTAGAGCTGGAAGCAGAGCACCCCCTTATTCCTTGAGGGAAAGGCCAGGATATCTTGTTCAGGCTGGATGAGCTCGTGGACACTTTGGAACACAGGTCAATTATTTATTAAACAGACTGAGTCACCCAGAATTGCCTTGGGCAGGAGAAGAGTTAAAGAATAAAGTACACGGCTTTTCAAGGATTTGTATTTTAAGGTACTGAGAGTTCCTGGAGCTGCTGGAACAGGCTGTTCCCCAAATAGTCTGGAGATGAATTTGAATTTATCTGTATCTTATTAGTAAAAAGACAGGAAAACCTCCTTGCCAAGGCTGCAGTGATTTTTACAACTAAACTGCAAAGCTGAGAAATGGATCTGGTGAATGAGCACAGGGCACAAGGCAGGGAGAGCTGTAAACCAGGATTATTTGCAGCCCTGAGGAGGAGATGGAATCTGAGGCAGAAATGTGACCTTGGAAACAGAAACCTGTAGCCATTTCCTGCTTAAGAGGATGAAACAGGAGTCTCCTCTCAGGGTTTCTTAAAATAACAAGTGCCGCATCTAAATGATATTTCCAGGTTCAAGTTTTATTTTATTTTATCGTTGGATGGCAATTATTTTTCAGAGTAATTGGTCTTTAATCAGATGATATTCCATGCTAAGATTACTCACCTCACTTTGGAGCTGGTAGACAAAGATCCTGAGTCACCACCAAACAAACCTGGATTCCGAGCTTTGTATTCTCAGAGGTTTTGTTTTGAATATAATATTAATTTCGCTACTAGGGTTTTGACAGTTAAAAATAAGTAACTAAATTAAAATCAGTCTGAGCTAACAGAAATACAAGTCAATGCCACAAGAGGCTAAGAATAAAAGGGTCCACAGAAATTACTGAAACCCAGAAAATCAGCAGTAAGACTAGGGAGGAAAATGGGGTGAGGAAGAAAATCAGCTCTGAAGTCACTTCATTCAGTCACCCTAACAAGGATAAAAAGGGAAAGAACTTTTATAGAAGGTTTTCAAAAGCTGATATGAATTTCACATTTGCTTTGTAAGGGACATTTTGTAGAAGAGTTCATGGACAAATTTAGGTCTCAAAGCACTGCCAGAAGGAGGCCATGTCCCATTTCCTATTACCTGCTACTTGTTCCTGTATTTTAAGGGGTTTTCTTTCATCCCATTGTGCTGCTGATTACCCATCCTTCATGCTGAGATTTTGCCAATTCCCTGTGAAATTTCTCTCCCAGTAAAAATGGATGTTGCACACTAAACTCCAAGGGCTTCAGGACCTTGGTGAAAGGATGCAGACCTGCTGTGTCTCAGGCTGCTTGTGGGGTTGTAAGAAATCACTGCCCAACAGCCTGACCACTCCTGGCAGGCAACTGAGCAGCTTGTCAGGAGTTCTCTCCCCAAAAATTCACTTGGAACAGTGAGATTTTGGTCTTTAGAGCAATCAAGCAAAGACTACAAAATAAATACACACTGCAACTCAAACTGAGTTCTCGTTTGATGCAGGAATTAGTTTCAAGGGTTATATTTACCACCCCAGCATTCCAGAAATTTCTCTCCTAGACAGCCTGGATTTTAATGAAAGCAGGAAATTCAGCCAGAATAGTTGGGTATCTAATTTAGACAGCATTGATCAGAATAAACTCCTAGAAAATTAATATGGCAAAAGGAGGTGGCCTGTCCAGCTGAGCCTTTATGAGTGAGTTCCTCCTTTTCCTTGTGAAACTGCTCAGGCATTGCAAGTGTCAGTGGCTGGCCATGCCAAGAGCCTGGAGAAGCACGTGGGTCACAGTGTGACCACAGCAGAGCCAGGCCTGGCTGGGCCTGCCCGGGAGCCCCAGCAGCTCCAGGGGGACAGGAATGCAAACACTCCCCAGCTGCAGCACCCAGCTGCACACCTGCAAAAGTTCACAGCGCTAGCAGAGCTGCTCAGTGCCACCCACACCCAGAGTTCAGGGTCCTGGGGAATCCTGTCACTGCTGGGCACTTGCTGGACTGAAATGGTGCTCCCAGTGTCCCCAGCAGCTGCTGGATCCCACTGGAGACATCCTGGGCTGTGTCCCACACTGTACAACAGCATTGGGAGCAGCTGCTGCCTTGTCCCAGGGGATGATTTGAGGCCATTTTTGGCTGCCCCAGCATCACCTCCGGGCTGTGACCTCCTGCAGCCTCCAAAGCCCTGCCCTAGGGTTACCACAAATGCTGGGTAATTCCCCTTCTCTGGTTTATCCCATGACTGATTTTGCTCTTTTTGTATCAGAAAACCATTGAGCAACAAACAGCAACTGCCACAGGAGATCAGTTCATGGCTCAGTAACTGATCCTGGCTGGTGTCACACAGCTCCAGAACTCCCCAACTTCTCTGGAGTCTCTCCAGAGGAAAAGGTTTCATTACTTTCAGGCAGGCAGTCACTATTTGTCAGCAAGTTCATCAGTTGTGTCCCTTCTTCACTCACAAGTATTTATATGTTTTAATAAAGCAGACAATAGTTATATATGTAATATTTTTTGGAAATTATTTTCAGCTATTTACAAAAATGTTTGCTCATTTTACTGACTTAAATATTGAATTTTAATTTCATGGTTTATCACAGACAAGATAAATTAAATAATTATTTTGAACATGAGAGAGAACATAGCAATATTATAAAATCTCACATCCCTTCCCATTTTTAACGCTGAATCTTACTAAGTCTTCTGAAAGTGCAATACTTTCAAAAAAGGGGGGTTGAAGACCAGAAATAACTTTTCAGAAGAGTTAAATAATCAGAGAACCACATGTAGCTCCCTTACAGTAACTGCCCTGTTCTCTTAGACCCAAGTGGTATTTAAGCATTTTTAGCATACTGTGTGTCTAATCATAATTTTTTAAATTATTATAACTTCTTTTTGCAGTTTTTTCCCCCAAAGGGATTATGGTATTGACCACGTTTCATAGAGTTTTTCAGACTGAATAAATGTTTTAAGAACATAATGCCCTAAATGCTCCCAAATCCTCAGAGTTGTCAGGTACATGGAGTTGTTCCCACATTCTGGGCCTTGAGAGCCACCTGGTGGAAAAAACCATAAAAAATACTCCTAAAATTACACCAAGGAGTAAAGAGAACCCAAATATGCTGGGGAGGGGGAGGAAAAGAAAAGGAAGAACAATCACATCAGACAGTATGAAAACTGAACCCGTCTTACTTGCAGTTTTGTGATAAATGTATCACAGCAGCAGCAGGCAGACCTGTGTTGAGCACTTTAAATAGCTTTGTTTTGCCACAGTGACCCATGAATTAAAGCATTCAGAGCAACCTGGGCAAATAAAAAATGTATCTAGCAAATGTACCATCAGCTGCTTCTCACCCTCAAGCCATTTTCCATTTAACAGGAGGAAAACCCTGGAAAAAGTCTTGGAACTGGCCAGAAAAGTTGTGACAGGCTGTTTAACCCCACAAAACTCTGCCCACTGCTGCCCTGTCCCTGCCAGTGTGTCCTTGAATGTTTTACAGTCTGCTGCATCTGATTTAATGTCACTTGTTATTCAAAGCAGAGAATTAAAATGCTGATGGTATTTATTTTATCCGGTGATTCTATTTCTTTCAGGAGGATTTTAATGTAACCCAGTCAGAGGACACACAGGCAAGACTCCAGTTTTGGTACTGGGAGCAGTGGAAGCAGAGATATTTCAAAGTGAGTACTAGTTTAAAAAAAAATCTGAGCTTAAATTTCAAGCCTTTTTCAGATTAAGTAGGTTTTTGCTCACCTACCTTTTCTACCTGTTTTGTTTCACTGTGCAAAATAATGAAAGGGGAAACCTAGAGGAACCTTGAGTAATTCCTTCCAATTTGCTTATACCTTCCTCAAAAATAAGCTAATAATAATATTTTTTGATGTGGAGTCTTTAAATAATTCAGTGTCATGCAGCTGAGAACAGGGAAGCCTTTGACTGCAGATCTTGTACTGTTATTTTTGTTCCAAAATGTGCTTTAATGAGGTAGAGGGAGCCAGTTCCTGGGGGCAGCCCTGTGCTTGGTGAGGTCCTAAGTAAGAACTGCTCAGAAAAAGATAAAAACAAACCCAGAGAAGATATGAGGGAGTTAAATTCCACATCTCAGTGTGCACAACAAACTGTTGATGAATTCCCTAAAAACCACGGCTGTGCTAACATAGGGAACCCACCAAGATCTGAACAGCTTATTCACGGTATTCCCCAATTTTAAAACTACCAAAAAATTCCACCATGGTTTCCTCTACTGTCAGATCTTGTGTTCCCCTTTTGAGCAACTGGTTCCCAGGAAAACCACTTCCTACGGAATGAGTTCTATGTACTCGGTAGGAAGTGTAATCTGCAATTCTACCAGCTGCAGAACAGACAGAATTGTTAGCTTTCCCTTTTAGTACTTCCGTACTGAGAAACCGGTGAATTATTTCCTTAAAGCACTAAGGAGGCTCCTGACACCCTCTGCAAGGGATCGGGGGCTGAGTGGCTGCGCTGGGGGGAGGGCTGAGACCCTGAGAGGAGAACTGCGACCTTGACGGGAAAAATGAGACCCTGAGGGAAAACTCCGACCGTGAGGGGATGGCGGCGACCCTGAGGGGAAAACTGAGAGCATGAGGGGATGGGCAGCAACCATGAAGGGAGAACTGCGACCCTGAGGGGATGGCAGCGACCCTGAGGGGAGAACTGCGATCCTGAGGGGAGAACAGCCTCCCTGAAGGCCGGGG
>VWZV01012232.1:109616-120209 GCA_013397155.1 Irena cyanogastra | reverse complement strand
CCTAGTTCCGCCCGCTCGGGCGCCGCGGCGGCCCCGACTCACGTTTGACGAGCTCCTCGGGCGCGAAGCCCGCGGCACAGCTGGTGAGCAGCGCCAGCGGCCGCGCTGCCGCCGCCATGGCGCCCGCGCCGCGCCCCTTCCGCCGCGCCGCTACCACCGCCCGCGGGGGGAGCAGCCGAGGGAGGGACCGGGCGGAGCGCGGGCTCGGCCCCCGCTGGATGCGCTGTCCCCCCCTCCGGCGGCGGGGCGGATGGTGCGGCCCGGCCGGCGCGTCCCGTTGCCGGGTGAGGCGGTGCCGCCATGGCCGCGGGCGGAGCGGGGCTGGGTGGGTTCGGACAGCGCCGGGATCGGCACCTGCCTCCCCGGACCGGCCTCTCCTGTCTCGGCTGAGCAGCCGGGCCACCTCGGGTCATCCCTCAGCACCCTGGGTCATCCCTGGGCTGAGGCGCGGCTCTCCCGATGTTGCTGAGGGGACGGGGAGTGCGCGGGGTTCGGCCCTGCCTGAGGGGCAGCGGCTGGTGCGTGTCGGAGCAGGGCTTGGGCTGTGGATACTGCGGGGTTTGGGAGCTCGGAGGTGTTTAGTTAATGCAAATACACGGGTTTGACAGGGGCTGGTGTGGTCTTCTTACAGGCTGCCTGGAGTTTGTATCTCTCGTTAAGGATTTTGAGATCCCTGCCCTGTGAAAGCACCTGTGCCGTGAGTGAGATGCGTGAGGAAACATTATCCCTTAAGTGGAGAATCTCAGTCCTGAAGTTTATTGTCACTGCTTTGTGAGGTGTGTTTTAAAACTGAGTTTTCCCAGCCTTTCTGCAGTTAATGAGCTGAAGTAATTGGCTTTGTATTCTATTATTTATAATAGTACAGAAGTATGGGAAGTTGCATGGATCTTTTTTTCCTGTATTTATAATCTTTTTTTTTTCCTGTATTTAGGAATAATTTAATTTGAATTAAATCCTGTCTAACCCCATGGGGTTTGGTTGCAGGTATGATTTTTGTCCTAACTTGCTTTTTAGATTCAAGAAGACCTTCAGAAGCTTAAAATGGAAAACACCAACTTGAAAGGAAATGCAGAAGCCGTGGATATTTGTGACCTCAGAAGAGCAACTGAAAGGACTGAACTTGGGCTGAGAGTAAGTAAAATAGAGCAGATCCAGAAAATGATTCAGTTTTTAAAATCTGTGTTAATAATTCACTCAGGCCACTTATTTGTTGTCTTGCAAGATCCCTTTCCAATCAGCAGCTGATGAGATTGCTCAGACATTACAGTTCAGAATGATGGCTCCCTTTTTGGATCATCAGAATTAACTGATCTTGTGCCTATCAGCCAAAATCAGATTTTTAGTCCAACAGAGGCATAAAGTTTATCAACTTTTCAGTCAAGCAAAGACCTGAATTTCTTAATGAACCTAATTAAATACAATTAATATCCCTTACATCTTTGTAATAGACTAAACATAACTTTTTCCCTCTAACAGAAACACACTGAAAATTATTTCAGTGTTATAGATGGCCACGAGTTAACTCATTCTTCAGCTGGCAATAAAGAAGTAAATTCCAAAGAGCCCCCTGTGTGGTAAGTGAAATAGATGTTTTGTTGCAGCAAGACACAGAAACTGAGGCGACAGACTCATGTAAAGCAAATGGGAATATTGACCTAGAAAAAGTTAGTTTAGTCATTTCCTGTTTTGATTTTAAGTTAAAAAAAATACAAATGTAAGTGAAATTCTAAGTGGCTCCAGCAGTGCTCTGCTAACTTATGTGATTTTACTTTTGCTAAATGCATATTTAAATAAAAATACAGTCATTTGGATAGAAGTGGATGAAAGCAGAGTGGGTTGAACAGGTGAAATCCAAGTAGTTTTTAGGAAGCTCACTGCCTGTTTCTCTCTGAAGCAGGAACCTTCCCTTTGGTGCCTGTCAGAAGCAGCTGGTTCTGCCACGAGTGGAGCCCCTGGCTGTGCAGAGGTGCAGCAGATCAGCCCCACGGGTGTGCCAGGGCTCTCAGGTCTGACCTCACTCCCTGCTTCTTCTGCCAGGGCCACCTTCCATCAGTGCTTGGTGGCTTGTGCATCCCATAATGCTCTGACCGCTTGGAGTCAGGGTTTGGTCACACCCCCTGACTGAAAATGTTAAAAAATCCTCAGCAGAAGGAGCAGCTGAGACAGGAACCTTCTCCCAGCCCAGGATAACTTTGAAGCTGGGGGAGATTCCAGTGTCACCCGTGTGGAATTGGCACTTCCCACCCATCCAAGCTGACAAAGCCACTTTTATCAGGTGGCTTTTTTTGTTAATAATTCCAATTCCTGCCAGCCTGTGTGGCACCTTCCCCCCTGCATTGATCATTTCCCTGTCACCCTGAGTGAGGAGTTTGCACTGGGAATCATCTCCTGTGTTAATTGCAAGGTGCTCAATTCCCCCAATTCTGTTTTTTTAATAGCAGCAGCAGTTTCCTCCCTGCATAACGGTGTGTTATAGTAATAAAATAAATACCACAAAAGCACTGATGAGGTGAAAATTGAACTTTCTGTCTCTGTGCAGCCATGTGGGTAAAAGAGTAATTGGCTTGGATAATAACTTGTGTTCTTACAACCCCAAATCTAAATGAACATCTCATTGATACATCTGCTTGTAATTACCATCAAAAGAAGAGAGAATATATAGTGTAGATAAATAAACTGAACCATTTTTAGTGCTTTAACAAAGTAACACAGTTGTTCAATAGTTCAAGTACACATCTAATGAGTCTTGAACTTTTTATGGCATATTTTATTTGTAAAAATTGGAGTTTTCCTGGATTTATTTTTACATTTATACAAAAGAATGTGCACCAAAATATTTTCAACTTGAGAAACTTCTACTGTAATAAAAACATAAGGCATCCCTCTGGGTTTTATAGGTATGCTTTAGGTATTTCTTATTACAAGAAGAAGAAACTTGTGAAGTCTTTTTCTGTCCTTTGGGATTTAAATCATCATGATTTTTATTAGCAGAATAGTCGAACTCATTCAATGCAGATCACAGAATGCATTGAGAACTATGTTTTAATTCTGATTACTATCAGGGTTTTTTAATTCCTCATTTACTAATAATCAAGTGCTGTGCCTGCATTGCTGTGTCTGTTTGGATAATAGTTCAAGTCCTTACCAAGTTTTCCATCTAAACAAAGACACTTTGCTGTTTGCCCAGTTCTGTGTGGAGTCAAATAATACTATTTTTTATCATCATTTTGCAAATTTACAACATGTTAGCCAGTTTCTGCCTCTAAACACTTCAGCCTCAGTGCAATTATTATAAGATTATCCCTATTCTATATTTCAGCAGCAGGTGGAAATGGATTTTAAAATTATGCTTGACCCAGAGAACATGGATAATAAAGCTGGTTTAAAACATCCCAACGATGAGACCAGGCTGCCACTTATAACTAAGAAAAAATCTGCTCCTGTAAGTAACTTCTATTATTTTATGGGTTTATTACATGCATTGCTTTGCACTATTACAGTTAATATTTATCAGTCCTAAATAAAATATTTACATGAAAGTAATTTTCTCATAATTTCCTGCTTTTTGACGTGGGTATTTCAAGATCAAAACATTTTGAGTGGTAATACTGGGGAAAAGAAATCTGCAGTGTGACAGGTTTATGTCCCAAGATTCCAATCCAGCAAAAATATCAATATACATGGGATGTGCATGGTCAGTAATCTCAGGAAAATCAGGCAGAGGAGATAAACTGGAGCTTGGGGACTTCTGGATGTGACCCAAAGATGCAGGAAGAATTAAAAGCCCATTCTTCTCTCTGCTCTGGGAGTGTTCAAATGGTGCAAGATTGTTTTGATTTTTCCAAATTCCCCTCCTGCAACTGCAAATTTTGGTTCTGCTGCCAGTGCTGCAATTGTTCTGCAGCAATTGAATGTAAAGATGATATTTTTAGCAAAGAATGCTTTCAGAAAAACCAAAAAAGAGTGGGCACAGCCTACTCCAGAAAATCAATTATGTTCACAAATTTAGCACAGCACTGTGGTCCACACAGCCAATGGTCTCACATGGGGATGCTCTTCTAAAATCTAATTTATGTGACAGAAGCATCCTGCAGCAAGCCCAGTGCTCTAGGAGAGATTCTGGGGTGTTTGGTTTTAAACAACATAAAGAGAATCTGTGAATGGCACAGTTGTGAGCTGCCACTTATAAAAAATGAATTTTGCAAAGCTGTTGCCCAGGCTTAAGAGGTGATTTGTCTAACCCTGTGATAATAGAGTTAATTAGAAAAAAGCATCATGGCTAATAGCTTTTTAGAACCACTCTAAAACACTCACAGAGAGGAATATTATCCGACTGCAGAGAGCCATGTGTTTTACCACTCGCCCTGAAACATGCACTGAGCACAGAAAACTTATTGGGGATTTAAATTACAAGCATTTAATGTGAATTGCTCAGACTCCCAGATACATATTTACAGTTACTGAGGAGCTGACAGGCTCAAAAACCAGGCAGGTATTTCCTCTCTAATTTAGTCTCCTCAAAGTTTTCGAATCTTGGGGCACAATGGGATATTTTGATTTCTCTGGCTGTAAAATTTTTGCAGTTGGTATTTGCGGAGATATGTTTGTTGTTAAAGGTGGTGTTTGCCGTCACTTAAAGGAGGGGTTTCATATGATCTATATGATTGTATATGATTATTAGTAGTAAGGCAAATGAATCTGCGTGCAGCTTCAGGTCTAAAATGTGACGTTAATTTGGATAAAATTTGGATCAAATTCAGGTAAAGTCGCTGCGGGAGTGAGCGGCCGGCCGGCAGGGGGCGCTGTCCGTACGCGCACGTCCCTGACGCGTCCGTGGGGTCGGCGAGCGGCTCCCCCAAAAAATCCCTGAAAAAATCACCCTCACCCGAGTAAATTAAAATGAAATTAAAAACTAATTGCTTGTCTCGCGCCATTCAGGCGCGTTCCAGGAGTTTTCAGCGAGGACTGAGCGGTTGAATGCGTGGTGAGGTTAAAAAGTCGGGGTTCGAGGTGACCTGAGGGGTCAAGCACAAATCTACCCGGACTTTTTATTGTCCTGCCATTCCAGTAGTCGGAAAAATTATTAGTCAGGATTTCATTGTTTCACCAAAAATGATGTCTCGTCTTACTCTTTTGGTATTATAAAGTTGCTGATGCTGGATTTTATCATAGAAACTAAGCACAATTAACTGTTGCCCTTTTGGACCTTTTTGGGTCTAATAATAATGCTTCATCCTCTGCTAAAGTTCTGTAGGTATTTTAAAATGAGGGCTGTAATTCTGTTTGAAACACACACTGGGTGTCACTTTCTTTGCAGCCTATATCTGGATAAGAGATGAAAAATGATGAGTGGATAATTATTAAATATGTATACTTCCCATGGAGTATCCAGCCAAAGGAACAGTAATCTGAATTGCAGCAAAAATAATTCTGATGCACTGCCGCAATGTAGAAAAGATTCACAGCTCTACCTTCTCTTTTCATAGGGCTGCTGTTCTGTTATAGAATTATACTGGCACTTTTGGGTCCTTGTTTTCTTATAAATGTATGTTACACTGTAAACTTAGGAACCTTTTCATTTATTCATGAGGTAGAATTTAATATGGTGATGATTTCTAGCCTTTATGAGTTGCATCTTATCTAGTGTGGCTCTAATGGTGATGGCAGTAATTCTGGAGCTTTTTTTAAGCTCACTTGTTTGAGCACAACCATTCTAATCATATCTTCAATTATTCATTCTTTATTCAGCATTTGCATGCTGCTAATCATTAACGCTTATCCCTGAAAGTGTATTTATTTTCAAAATTATAAAGCAAAGCAGGGAAATTCCTTTCATTTCAAGTGACTGGAAGAAGTTGTAGAAGAAAACCAAGTCTTTTGGTGCCCCAAACCTGATGGTGTTTTAAACCCAGGCATGTGGCTCTAATTACAGCCAAAGCAGAGTTTGGCAGTGGTGGCAGGATGAGACTTAAACAAATTGATGTCACACTACAGTAAATCAAAAGAAGCTCCTTGCATTTGTATTACAGCATGTAATCATAATAAGCAGCACGGTGATTGAATAAAATCCTCTTGTCGCTAAAAATAAAAAGGAAATAATTGGTGAGAGAGAGTTAAGTTAACAGATGAGTGCAGTCAGCATCCTCTCAACCTGGAAATGGGAATGTGAAGGTCACCCCCATCTCTTCTGACAAACGCAGAGCGTTTTGTTGGTAAACAAATTAATCTTTTGAAAGGTCACCATTTGTTTTAAGTTTTTATCCAGTTCTTGTCATCTGGAATTGGAGATTGAGTGTCATTTTGCAAGGCAGGGGTGCAGGCAGAGCTGCTGAAGCTGTTTGTGTGCATCCCAGCATTCCCTGACAAAACTCTGTGCCTGATTGGGATGCCATGGGCTGCTGCTTTGCAGCTGGCTCTGGACAGGAACAGAGCCTCATCCCTGAATTCCAATCAGTTGATCCTACAAATCCTGCCTGGTGTAAGCTGGCCCTCTGCCCACCAGTAAAACATATTGTGGTTCAAGGCAGCAATTATCTCCCTCACTCCCTTCTGTGCTGCTGCTGGTGCCTGTTTCACAAAGCAGATGTGGGATTCACCCAAGTTCTCCCTTTATTCTCTTTCACACCTGTTAGGGAGGAATTCTGGTGGATCTGGGTTTCTGGGAGAGCTAGAGAGCAGTAGGTCAGGGAAGGGGCAAAGCTTGATTTTTCCAAATATGTGGAAAATTGACAGTTCAGAGCCATCCCTGGTTACTTTAACCAGAGGAGGTAAGAATAACACAAGATCTGTTGTTCAAGATCCAACTCCAAATTTTTCTAATTAAACTTGCCTTCTCCAAGCCCTTTCCTGACAGTCTCCTGAACATACTGAAAAGTGACCTTAGTTCCATGGATTTTATTTTGCTGTGCTTCCTCTTTCCCTTTATAGGGGTGAGTGCTGTGTCCATCAAATCCTGACAGGAACTTCTTAACAACAAATGTGACAGTTTGGAGAAGATAGATGGAATGATAAATGAATCTGTTATATCCCTTTCTTCCCATCACTATCAAACCCTCAGATTTTCTGATATTTATTCCCCAAATCTCATCTCTCTATTCTTGGTTTGGTACACAATACTCCTCTTTTCTCTCTGTATTTAATACCAGTCTCTGTTTTTGTACTGCAGGGAAAAAATACTTGCAAAGATATTTACCAAAAAAACAACAACAACAAAAAAAAGATGTTCTAGTTAAATATTGCTAGGTAAAAAGAAAACAAATAGAGAACTAATCAGAAAAATCCCTGTGGTGTTCCAACAACTGCCCTATTTAAAATGAAGCAAAAAGAAAAAATAAAGTGGGAGAGGTTTATCCACAGGAGAAAAACACTTTAGAAAGGGTAATAGAATTGTTTTTCTTGTGTCCCAGGTTAATTACACTCAGAAGCACTTGAAATGAAAAAATAGTTTTTTAGCACACTCCAAGCATATTTTAAGGCAAGTCAGCCTTGGTCTGCCCTGCAATTTAAGAGCCCTTCCAGCCCTGCAAAACCGAATTTTGAAAGTGCTTATGATGAAGCAGTGATGTTAAAAGTAAAACCTTTCTCTTGCAGTACTTTCTTATTCTTGAGGTCTTACTATAATTGGGTTGGCTTAATTTTAGTGACAGTAACTCCCCAAATGGAAGCAGTTTGGCAGTGTTGCTTTGGTATCTCCCTGAATTCTTCAGGAGGGAGCCAATGCAGCAGTCAGGGTGCTGGAGGAAGGTGCAGAAGTGGAGGAGTTGGGTGGAATTTTCCTGGAAGCTGGTTTGGATCAGCTCCATGGTCCCACTGTGGTGCCTGTCCTACTGAATGATGGCACTGGGCAGTGTCAGTGAGAGATTAAATTGCATTTCTGTTACATCAGCCCTTGTTTTAACATCACACCTACCATGGACTTTATAGAAATTAAAGGATACAGCAAAAAATAATTAAATATCTATCTCCAATTTAAAAAAAAAATTAAAAACCAAGCCTGCAGGCTGCTTTTGAACTCACACACTCCACCTGAACTGCTTTGCCTTGTAGCTTATTACATCTCTGAACACAATGAAAATAAATACATTTCATGTGCTGTTTATCATAACAAAACCTCATAACTGGGATTTAAATTAGGGTAAAACTGACCAGGAGTAAAATCAGTGCTGCCTTACTGCTACACCAGCAACAGTCTGGAAAAGGAATCACTGTTTAATTCAATTTCTTGCCTTTTATATATTTTTGTTGTGGCCTCACCAAACTGCTGGGGCTGAGGGCGAGCAGGAAAATGTGGTTTATTATTTCCTTTTCTCAGTATCAAGCCACTTACATGGCAGCAGGCATAAAATTAACCTTTGTTCCATGGTTATTGCTGTTTTCTTGGAACACCAGGACATGAGGATTCATCCACCTTCATCCCTTAAAACAGAATGCTCCATAATGGCCACAACTAAAATGAAAACCTGGGATTTCTCTGAGAGGTTCTCTATGATGATAAAAAGTACAGATTTTCTCTCCCTTCTCTCTTGTGGGCAGTGTTTTTAGACAAATTGGGAGGAAAGATTAGAATAGTTAATTTTGATCTGTCTCATTTCTCTCTTGATAGTTCCTTTGCCCTTTCTGGAAAGTTGCTGGGTGCTGTTATTCAACAATTAGGACACAACAGTGCTCCAAGATGCCACTCATGGCCTGGATTGTACTAAAAGCTTGGTAATCACTCATTAAAAGCTGATATTTTAAAGTATTTCTTTTTGCTTCTGGTTCCTTGCATGTGTATGCGTTTTATATTTCTAACACTGTCAAGAAACACTATATTTACACTACTCTCCTTAAAACTGAGCAAACTTCCTGAGATTCCTTCATTAAATAGTACACAAGACATCAATTAAATTTAATTAGCTTTATTTTAAATTACCGAAGTAACAACAGTAGACAATACTGTAGCATGTTCACAAGTAATAAAAGGAGTGGTGCACTGTTAAATCTTAATGAAACAATCACAGCAGAAATTCTATTTATTATTTATTGCTGCAGGGGTAGAGGAGTGTCTGTAAATGCCAGATTTCCCTGTGTCAAAGGAGGTTCTGTCTCTTCCCAGGTGTGCAGTCAGAAGACAGAGAAAGGTCCCACAGTCACCAACCCTTGGGCTTTGCCTGCCTTTCACTCCCTGGGCTCTCCCTTGCCCCTGGTGGAAGAGGACACCCCAAAAGGTGAGTCCCTGAGGCCCCCTGGCTGCTGTGTGCAGCAGACATTTGGGAATGGAATTTCCTGCTGCCTCCAGGCTTCCAAAAACTGATTTCAAACCTTGCAGAGGGTGGGGATGAACTTGAGGCTGCTTGCTCCAGGTGTAGGGTGATGGATGGAGGGTGTGCAGTGTGTCCTGCTGAGCATCACCCTGAGCCAGCTCTTGGAGCTCACAGGGTACAGCTGCTGCTGCTCCTAAGACAAATTGTGTGTGTGGTGGAGGTTCTTGTATGAATACCAGCCAAACTATCATGATTAACAGCTGGTTATTAATTGTTCAATCTTAACTAGGCTTGGGCTGTTCTAGCAATCAGTTCATAGTTGTAATTACGTGATTATGTTGTGCTTTACGAGAGTTGATTCTCATCTAGTCTGCATATTAAATTGCATTGTTCAAGCATATAATAATAGATATACAAACATCTTCCAGAGTTAGCACTGGTGCAATATCTTACATGTATTTATCAATTTTTATAGGCACAGCTCACCTTCCTTCAAGGTAAAAACTGACTATTGAAAGATAGGAATCTTTCAATTAAAGGAAACTGATGCTTTTGTGGTGTTGATGCAGAACTTGGGTCTGCCTTTGCTTAATTCTTTCCTCATTGCCAAGCATTCCTTTTCATTCCTACCTGGAATTGTTCAAGAGTGTCATCTCCTTGTAGGTGCCCTGAGCCTCACTGGCCAAAGGCTCATCCTTCCAGCAGCCCAGAGAACTCTGCCAGCCCCTCCTGCTGTGCCCAGAGCAGCAGCTTTCCCTGAATTCCCCAGGCAGCACAAGAAATCAGCTGTAGGTGAGTACAAAGCATTGATAACAACCTTCAGCTGCACCTCCAGCTTCACTCTCAGGTTTTATCTCCCAAGGAAAGAACTCACCAAGTTCTGCAAGGCATAAAGCACAGGAAAATCCTGTGTCTTCAGCTGGGTAGGGATCAGATTTCTTCATCCCTGGGAGCATTTGGTTCCTGTTCATTTCTGATCTCCTCCTGGGTTCCTACTTGCACATTTCAAATTTTAAGCACCCAAATGTGAAGCTGTGCCCAGTGTAAAGCCAGTGGTGCTGTAAATCGTGACTGTCACCAGCTGATCAGGCCTTTGTTTGCCACATGATTAAATGAATGACTGATAATAAGTAAGTGAAACCTGCAATCCACGTTCTGTTTGTACAGGAGAGATCAGTAGCAGGCTGGACCCTGAGAACACAGACACCATCACCTTCCCAAAGCCAAAGGAAGCAGTTTCTGGCACATATTCCTCTAGTAAAGGGGATATTGCACCACTCCCATCCAGCAATTCTGTGGTTTCAACAAGGAAATCAAAGTCAGAGTGGAGGTGTCCAGCTCAGCAGTTGGA